>CM038144.1:433300745-433310745 GCA_021437245.1 Aegilops speltoides
TCTCTTCAACGCTTTGTGTCGAGGAGTTCAACAAGATCAGCCGTCTAGAGAATGCAAAAGAGATTTGGGATACTTTGGTGAAATGCACGAAGGTACCGAGTCCGTGAAGGAATCAAAGCTAGATGTTCTTCAAGGTCGACTTGACAAGTTCAAGATGAAGGAAGGTGAAGGAGTCGCTGAAATGTACTCTAGGCTTGCTCTCATCACCAATGAGATGGCAGGCTTAGGAAGTGAAGAAATGACCGACCGATTCATCATCAAGAAGATTCTCAGAGCTTTGGATGGAAAGTATGACACCGTGTGCACTTTGATCCAAATGATGCCAAACTACAAAGATCTCAAGCCTACGAAGTCATTGGAAGGATTGTTGCTCATGAGATGACACTTAAAGATAAGGAAGAGCTTCACAACAAGTCAAGTGGTGCTTACAAAGCTGCGATTGAAGCTCCCACAACCTCAAGTGACAAGCTAGTTTCCAATGAAGAGATAAGCCTAATGGTGAAGAACTTCAACAAATTCTACAAGAGTAGAAGCAAGGAAAGAAGCTCAAAGTCTAGATCATATGATGAAAAGAGATCTTCTAGTCGTGATCGAAAGCTGCTACAATTGTGGAAGACCGGACACTACTCAAATGAGTGTTCGACTCCCCAGAGAAGAGAAGAATCTCCAAGAAGAAGAAGCTCAAGAGAAGAGTCGCCTCGAAAGAGAGAAGGAGTAGAGATGATCGTTATGAGCGAAGATCCTCTCGGAGAAGCAAGGATTCGGAAAGGAAAGACAAGTCATCAAGGAGCTACACAAGAAGAAAACATCAAGCTCATGTTGGTGAATGGGCTTCCGCTCCGACTCAGACAATCACTCGAAAGAAGCTATCACTCCAACTCCGAATCTGTCAAGATGAAGGTGTTGCGGTCTTGCTCTCGTGTCCTCCAACTCCAACTCCTATGACATATTTGATTCACCAAATGAGGGAATTGGAAGATGCTTCATGGCAAAAGGCCCCAAGGTATCACACCTGAGTTTATTGACTTTGATAGTGATGAGGATGACTTGCTTGGTGAAGATGAGCTTTTACATGACAAATCTAGTGAGCTTAGTAATGATGAACATGCTAATAGTCTTTATAGTCGAGAAGAGTCGAATGACAATGCTATGAAGGAGATTGAGCGTCTAACTAAAGAACTAAACACTCTTAAGTTAGCTCATGAAACAACTCAAGAAGATCATAGAGAGCTCCTAAGATCTCATGAGAAGCTACGCTTCGAGAAGCTCAATCTAGAGCAAGAGCATGAGTTTCTAAAAGCTATCAATGACGATCTTCGAAAGAAGAGTTCTTCATATCTTGCCAAATGACTTCTCTTGTCTAATTTCTTGCCACCTATCAAAACTAAGCATGATAAGCATAAGAAAAATTCTTCATCTAGTAGTAACAATAATCATGCCAAGTCAAATGTTGTTACTTCTAGTAATTCTCTTGATTCCACTAACAATGTTTCAAGCCAAGTTTCACTTGAGCAAGAAAATAGTCTATTGAAAGGGATTATAGAAAGGTGTCTACAAGAGTCTTGCGGAAGCAAGAGCTTTGAGAAATTGTTCGCAAGCAAGGAAGACACGGAAGAATCAAGGAATTGGTTTTGAGCGAAAGTTCAACGCCGAGGGTGTTGAATGGGAAGAAGGTCAATATCCCACTCCAAAGTTTGTTTCTCAAGAGGAGAAGTATGACCCTACTTCTTCCAATGTGGAACAAGCTCAAGATGACCTTCCACCACAAGACCACAAGCTAAAAGGCAAGGACAAGCTTCAAGAGGAGATTGATGCATTCATTGAAGCACCCAAGGCCATGGTCAAGTGGGTTCCCAAGGCAACTTCAAGTTCTACTTCGACAAGCTTAACTACTACACCAAGGATTCCCATCAAGATGATGTGGATCCCGAAGAAGAAGAACTAGAGAGTTCTTGAGGGTGACTCTGCCAATATACTTCACTCATATTCATTTTGGCAAGAACTTGTGCAATCAACTTCCACATCTTGCACTAGTTCATGGAGTCACAAACCCTCATGTTGGTAAGTCAAGGGACAAGGTAATCATTGCTTTCATGGACATCATCTATTGTGTACTTCAATCTATGTCCATGGATATTTTTGTTTGTTCCTTGTGGGACTAACCCATGTAGGTATTGAAAGTGCCCGAATCCAAAGGATTGCTCCCAACTCTTGGTGATCTTCATCAACATTGAGCATCCACATCTTCAACATCTACATGAAGTCTTCAACGACAACCCAAGGTTAGTTTGACCCTTTAAAAGGGGTTCTCACATCAAGGGGGAGCTTTGCTCTAAAGAAATGAGCTAAAGCATCTTCTAATGATGTGAACACATTAATGCTTTATGGAAAAGTGGTAACCCCACTTGTGCTTAAGCGATGAGTATGACCTATGATCAAATGTTCTCATTTGACTCCTAAGTCAATATACTCATATATAGATGACCTAGTCATCGCCAAATTGTGTGCTAGCTGTTAGTGTTTTGTTTGTGCATGTTTGACACATATTTCATTTGCTATCTTATTGTGTGAGCATGTTGGATGCATGATTTTATCCATTCGAGGACATCCATTTGTTGCTTTGGTCTTTTGGATTTTTTTCTTTTTTGACCAAATGGATGGACAAGAATGCCTAAGTTCCTCCCCTAGCTATCTATGCTTTCTTGTCTCATACTCTATTCATGCTTATATCACAAACTTTGAACAAGACTTTTTCGGACAGACCGAGTGAGGAGCACTCGGAGCCACCGATCCGTCAAAAGCCTAACTTCCAAAACCTTCTAAGTACTTTCGGTCAAACCGATATACTCAAATCGGACAGACCGAAATCACTTGGATTGATCTAGGTTTTCACCTCGGTGAAACCGAGTTACAAATTCGGCGTGACGAAGTGAGTGCGCACGCGATTAACCATCTCGGTCCCACCGAGTTTTCAAACTTCGGTCCCACCGACACCGAAGGGTATATATACCGAGGACAGCGTAGCGTTGATTACTTCTTCAAAACGCTCCGCCCTCAAACCCTTCGCTGTCGTCGCCGTGGTCTCCGGATCGTCTCCGCCATCACCTGTGCGCCCTCGCCGCGGGTCTCCATTGCCGTCAACGGTCTTTCTCATCGCGCCGTTGCCGCCATTGTGAAGCTCCACCGGATTGGGTGAGTTTCATCCCTCTCGTGCTTCAACCGCTGATTCAATGCACGATAGGTTTTGCCTAGTTTCTTGCCAAGATTGAAATCTTCCTATCCAGCAGATTAGATCATAGAACAAAATTCGAGTGAAAATTTTAGGGTTAGGTTTCCGCCGAACACATCTCGGTGTGACCGATTCTCCATTCTCGGATGACCGATTTGGCCTCTGGCCATTACCTTTGCACTTTTCGGTTAAACCGAGTTGTGCAAATCGGTAAGACCGAAGTGAGGATTTAGTGAAACCCTAGTGCTCTCGGTCAGACCGAAACCCATTTCGGTCCAACCGAAAGTGGTGTATATGGTCTGTTTAGACACTTCGGATTCACGAATTTATAGACTCGGTCGACGAAATGTATTCTGTGAAAACCTAAGACTAAAGTTTGAACTCAATCTTTTGCAAAATCCTCTGCAGTTTCGATAACTCTTCTATTACGCCTATACCTATTCTTTTCACAGGTTGTCGGTCATATCGATGGAAGTGACAGCGAGAACAGTGCGAATTGCCGATTGAGATTCTGAGGCGATTACAAGTCCAAGAAAGCAGTTTTTCAGATGATGGAGAGAGAGCACTCAAGTGGACTGCCTGCGGCTGCCACAGGGCAGGAAGAAGAGGAATTCGATGAGGAGGATTCGACTTTGTTGCGAGATGAGGAGATAACTTCTAAGCCAAAAAGGCAAGTAGTTGCCAAGGGCTATCAAGGGCAACAGTCAAAGAAAGGCACCAGCAAGGTAAAGAAATCCACAGCTGCAAAGAGACTGAGCATGGAAGAAGAAACCTCCAGCAAGATCAAGAAAACTTCCAAGAGGAAGAGGCTAGTTCATGAAGAAGCTGATGATGATGATTCAGATGAGGAAGCACCCCAGCCTCCTCAAAAGCAGAAGTTGATGGGAGATGCCATCAGGGCAGGAGCACCCACAAAAGCTAAGCCATCAGCTCAAGCAAAGGCAGCCCAAGCCAAACCTGCTGCCAAGCCAAAGAAAACTGTGAGGAACATACGCTTGGGGAAGAAGAAGGACAATGTGCCACTGCAGAATCGATGATGAGGCTCATGTTTTGTCAAGCTCGGGCGAAATTACCAGTTCATAATGATGCTCATCCTCGAGCTGAAAATATGAAGGAAAGGAAGGACAAAGGTCTCAGGCTATGGAGGCGGACAAAGGTCTCAGGCTATGGAGGCAAGTTGATCCATATGCCACCAGGAGAAGGACAGCTGTTGACTCTAGATTCCACACTAGAGAGCAACAAGATTTCTATGAGGCAGTGCTCATGGACAAGAAGCCAATTATTCTTGACACGAGATATGTAGGCGGGATTACATCGACAGTGAAGAGCACAGAGACTATTTCCCACATGTGCATGAGAGCTTCACTGCTTGTGGGATTGCAGAGTTTGTTGGTCAGAAATTGATTGCTTGGAATGATGAGATGATCATGCAGTTCTATGCCACCGCACACTTCTATCCGGATGGCGAATTGTATGGATGATGAAGGACGTAGATTCCATTCAAGCTGTTGAAGAATGGAGAGCGTTGCTGAATGCACCGATATCAAGGGATGATGATGTTGATGTCTATGGCATTCGAAGAAGAATCACGAGTCTATGAAGAACATGTACAATGAGGTACCTGAGAAGGATGTTGAGATATGGAAGCTTGGATCAGTTTATTATCTTCAGCAGGTCTCCCAACCACCAACACCATTCTGAGGCATACTTTGATGCCTAAGTCAGGAGACCACCGCATGATAAGAGGGTATTCTATCAACATGCTGCACATTCTAGATCAGAAGACACCTTTTAAGGTGATGGACCTGATAGTTGAGACTATCAAGAGGACAGCAGCAGACCAGAAGAGGTCGTGTGGGTTTTCTCCCATATTCGGATGCTCATTAATGCCAAGTTTGGCACGGACACCTACCTGTTGGATAGACCCCACTTGCCACTGCAGCCTGAACATGAAGATAATGAAGTTGTGATGACTGAGGATGCTCCCACATCTGTCGAAGGACATGCTAAGTCTGAAGCTGCCAAACAAGCTAAAGCTGAGAAGGAAGCAGCAACAAAGCCCAAGAGCGTTGGAGAACAACTTCTTGAAGCCACTCAGAGAATTGAGCTACGCCTGGCCAGCATAGTGCAGTCTCAGGAGAGCCTTGAGAGGATAGTTGAAGATAAGTTCCATGCTCTGGATGTCAAGCTGACTGAAGTGCAGTCACCGTCAACAAGCTTGAGGCGGACATTGAGGAAGCTAAGAAGGAGAAGGCGAGAACTCATGAGGGAGATGGAAGATGATCTAGTCGGGATGACTATGAGCAGCCTGCTGCAGTGCCCACAAAGCCCAGATCAGCTGCTATTCAAAGGATGCAGACCCTGTGGCTACTACATCAAGCACCTCCTATAGCTCCGTCGGTTCAAAGACCAGCTCCAGTATCCACTCCTCCGGCTCCACAGACTTCAGCGAAGCTTTTGCAGATGCAGCTATCTCCACTCCATCGGACGCAGACAGAGCCGCCAGCAGAGTCCCGAGTGGCGATTAGCTCTATACCTTCGAACTTTTGGTAACTTGTTGCCAAAGGGGGAGAAATTGTATAGATCATAGGGCTTCGAGAGAGAGAGTGCTCATTTTTGCTCTTTCGTTTGCGGTTTTCCTTGAGATACTTTTGAGTTCTTTGAGACATTTCGTGTGTTTGATACTACGTTTGCTCGATCTTGATGAGTGCTTGATCATACTGTGCTTAATGTGTGCTTAATGTTTATCATATTTCATTCATATCTTGTATGATCACTTACTCATATCTTGGTGATTGGGTGCATGTTATTCATTCTTATCATTTTGTGCGCTCCACCAAGATGTATGTGACATGGAAGAGTAACCCATGATCCTAATCGATTGTGCATTTGCATTCAAGCATAAATCTTAAATAATGCACAAATTTAGGGGAGCTCTTGCTTATCACATACTTCTCAAAGCGACGATGTTATTCATTGATTATATCATTTGTCGAAGCTTTGATCTATATGTTGTCATCAATTACCAAAAGGGGAGATTGAAAGTGCAACTAATCCCGGGTGGTTTTGGTAATTAATAACAACATATATATCATTGAACTAATCATTTCTTGAGAATATTTCAGAAAGTTCGGTGATATGGGTATGGCAATGACTGATGATGTGGACCCTCAAAATGCTAAGGAAAACATTGGCAAAAGCTCAAGACTCCATTTTTGGTTTAGTGATCCAAGATCACATTGAGTCCATAGGAAAGCCAATACTATTAAAGGGATGAGGTTATGATGATGATCTGGTTGCTCTAAGTGCTTAGTGATTTATCTCTCAAACTATCAGCAATCTTTCATTCCAACATAAACTCATAAGTAATCTCGGTCCCACCGATTCCAAACTCACCACACCGAGATGAACCACCTCACCATATAGCCAAACCCTAAAATTTTGGATTTTCGATTCCAAACTCGGTCATACGAAATTGGTGTTGCCAAGCTTCGTGACCTACGTACTCAAATCGGTGTCCCGAGATGAGAAAGTCGGTCCCACCGAGAATGGCAAACCCTAGACTTTGGAAGAATCGGACTAACCGAGATTGTATTTTCGGTCCCACGAAAATCCCAACGTTCAAGATTTGAAATTTCGGTCCCACCGAGTTGTCAACTTCGGTCGACCGAGATTGGTCAAATGTGTGTAACGGTTGGATTTTGTGTGGAGGCTATAAATACCCTCCACCTCCTCTTCATTCATGGAGAGAGCCATCGAAAGAACTACCACTCCTACCTTACATTTCGAGAAGAAAACTACCTACCCTTGTGTTGAGATCAAGTTGCTCCACTCCCACTATATGAAACTTGATTTCTAGCCTTCCCAAGTTGCTTTCCACTCAATCCTTTCTTCCACCACAGCAAAATCAGTGAGGAGAGTTGAGTGTTGGGGAGATTATCATTTGAAGCACAAGAGCAAGGAGTTCATCATCACCAACCCCATCTATTACCTTTTGGAGGTGGTGCCTCCTAGATTAGTTAGGTGTCGCTTGGGAGCCTCCGTCATGATGTGGAGTTGAACCAAGGAGTTTGTAAGGGCAAGGAGATCGCCTACTTCGTGAAGATCTACCCCGAGTAAGGCTAGTCCTCCGTGGGCGTAAGCCATGATGCCATAGACAAGGTTGCTTCTTCGTGGACCCTTCGTGGGTGGAGCCCTCCGTGGACTCTCACAGCCGTTACCCTCCGTGGGTTGAAGTCTCCATCAACGTGGATTGACGATAGCACCACCTATCGGAACCACGAGAAAAATCTCCGTGTCTCCAAATTGCGTTTGCTCTTCTCCACCTCTCATTTACTATACGTGCAATTTACTTTCCGCTGCCACAACTCTAGAATTGCATGTGTAGGGTGATACTTGACTTGGTTATCATTGTGAACTTGCTAAAAACTTGCCCTAATCAAAAGGCGAATCTTTTAAGTTGTCAAGTAGTCTAATCACCCCCCTCTAGACATACTTCCGATCCTACACATGACAGTCAGTTTTCGGCTTTCTCTACTGAGGTGCTCGCCCAGCCGAACTGGGGCACAATTGCAGTAGTTCTCCGGTGCGCGTTAGCGGGTGATCTGAGCGTAAGGCAGCAAAACACGAGAGCCGGCAAACCAAACATTTGACCAAAGACATGATTCGGAGCTGATGCATATAATGCCTAACTTGAGGCGCCGAACACCCCGAAGGTGTTGGACTTTATGATAACGGGCAGAATTATGCCCTAAGCCCCTTGTGTCCGTGTGCGGGCATTGTCTTCGACGCGGCCGATGCCAAAGCGTCGAGCTCGCTTTGGCTATAGGAAGAAGCCGAGGAGATTAACAACAAGAGACGATAATAAAAAGGTCTACGAGGGCCTTAATCGAAAAGAATCCTTGCGGCGGGTCCCTCTTGCGTCTGCGCTGTGTCTCCGTTGCGCCGTTATCACGGGCCAATGCACGTTGTTCATCTGTAGAAAGAGAGGAACATTTTAGTTTTAGAAACAGTTAAATGCGAAAAATATGCAAAAGAATAAGTGTAAATAATTAAAGCTAGGTTTATATGAAACCGCGTTTAGTTGTGCGCTCAGCCCCTTGTGAAAGGGTATGCGGCTAGGGAGCCCCTAGCCGGCGAGTCGGATTCGTCTATCCGAGTCGGGGTCTTTAAATGACCAGCGCCTTTGAAATGGTGCCATGGGGCCGGGCATTTTGAGTGTAAGAGGCGCGTAATGTTGTATGGCATTGAAGCGGATAAAGCTTTACGTCCCAACGAGTGCTTGATATTCACTTTTAAATGGGGCGATATGGAAAATTAGTTTCTCGCGTCGAGGTTGCTCGGCGATCCGAACATGACCTCTAGTAATATCGAGCACATGCACTTGGCGTAAGGGCCAGCGTTACTCCTTTGAAGGAAGTGCGGCTATGTCGAATTTTAGTAGGGTCTATCCCCATCCGACGGATTGTGTTCGAATATAGCAGGTTTAAGTCGCTGCCTCCGTCCATTAGGACGTTTGTGAATTGCAATCCGTCTATGATCGGATTCAAAATCAGGGGAGTCCTTCCCGCATTTCGAACGCTTCTGGAATAATCCAGGTGGTCGAAAGTGATTGGTTTTGATATCCAATCTCTATGGTTTGCTAGGCTGGACCGTGCGAAGCTCTTTTTAGAAAGTGCCGCACTGTTTTTCCTTGTCCTCACGCGAAGTGAGTTTACTGCCTTGACCCCTTGTGGGAAAGTCTTTTGTTTTCCGGTGCCCTGCTGGCGGGGTTTATCTTCTTTGCTGGACGCGTCGAGCCCCTTGTGTTCGGTGTTTAATCGGCCGGACTGTTTGAAAACCCAACAATCCTGTGGGTGTGATTTCCGGGCCTTCCGGAGTGCGTGGATTTGGCATATCCGACCCGAAATTTTATGTAGGTTAGACAGTTCGTCCTTTGTCATCCTTGAGCGGCTGAGTTTTATGGTCGGGCGCGAGCTTTTGAATCCGGCGTTAACTGCCGTGCTCTTTTGGCTTTTTTCTTTATTCCGGCGCTGTTCTTTTCTGCACCGTGATTTTCCATTTCCATCTCTTATCTCGGATATACTTGGGTCACTGGTGCTACTTCGTGCCAGCCAGCTATCCTCTCCCGCACAAAAGCGGGTCATGAGGCTTGTTAGTGCGGACATTGTCCTCGGTTTCTCTTGGACGAGGTGCCTGGCGAGCCATTCGTCCCGGACATTGTGCTTGAAAGCTACTAAGGCTTCGGCGTCCGGACAGTCGACTATTTGGTTATTTTTGGTAAGAAACCTGTTCCAGAATTTCCGCGCTGACTCTCCGGGTTGTTGAGTTATATGACTTAAATCGTCTGCATCTGGAGGACGGACATAAGTCCCTTGAAAATTTGTTCTGAATGCTTCCTCGAGCTCTTCCCAACTTCCAACAGTGTTTTTTGGGAGGCTTTTGAGCCAATGACGGGCTGGCCCTTTGAGCATGAGGGGTAGATACTTTATGGCGTGGAGATCGTCTCCTCTGGCCATGTGTATATGTAGTATATAATCTTCTATCCAGACTCCAGGGTCTGTTGTTCCATCGTAGGCCTCTATGTTTATGGGTTTAAACCCTGCTGGAAATTCGTGGTCCAGTACCTCATCGGTGAAACATAGTGGGTGTGCGGCGCCTCTGTATTTGTGTGCTCCGCTGTCATCGGACACTTGGCATGTTGTCTTGCTTCTTGGGGCCTTCTCCTTTGGCCCATAAATGGACCTGGCTGGGCCGTCTATCCTTCCGAGT
>CM038144.1:433315745-433475176 GCA_021437245.1 Aegilops speltoides
GGCTTGAACCGGTACTAAAGGTTCGCCACGAACCGGTGCTATTGATCGCCGCCACGAACCGGTGCTATTGTGCACATTAGTGCCGGCTCTAATACAAACCGGCACTATTGGGCTTCATGTATGACCCTTTCATGGTTAATCCGGAATGAGCCAATAACCTTATTCGGCCCATTAGATATTGAACGTCCCCATCATTCTCCCGTTGAGGGCTCTGCGGGCGCCAGCTCAGGAGTTTCCACAGAGGAGCGTTGCTGAACTCCGGGAGGCCGATCCGAACTGGGTCCAGCAGCGGGGCGTCTTCCATGTAAAACCATTCCGAAGGCCAGTCTTCGGACGCCTTCTTCGGGGTTCCGGATAGATATCCGGTCCCGGCGATGCGCCATATTTCGGCTCCGCCCACTTGATATATCGACCCCTCGTGAGAACGGGGCACGAGGTAGAACAATCTCTTCCACAGCGCAAAATGGGCCTCGATTCCCAAAAACAGCTCGCAAAGGGCTACAAAGGCCGCGATGTGCAGGATGGAGGCAGGCGTGAGATGGTGAAGCTAGAGTCCGTAGAACTCCAGGAGCCCCTGGAGAAACGGATGTATGGGAAATCCGAGTCCCCTTATTAGATAAGGGACGAAGCATACCCGCTCTCCTTTGGAGGGATTGGGGATGCTCTCCGCCTGTTTTCCGCCCTTGTAGGTGGCAAGTCCGGCTCGAGCCGGCATCATAAAGGGCGGGGGAAGAAATCCCTTGGCTTGGAGCGTCACCAGGTCACTATGCGGGACTGAGCATCTCCCCCAATCTCCGGGCTGAGGGCTGGGAGCGCGAGAGGAGGAGCCGTGTCGACTGTCCATGATGGAATGGATCTTTGGTCAGAGGCGCTCCGATGAATGCTCGCGGAAGGAGGATGGTGTGATTCGGATCTGGATCCTCGCCTTTCTTTATAGGCAGCTCACCCGTGCAGCTAGGGGGTAGAATATAAAAATACCCTGGCTTTTCGCATTCATACAACACGTGGAAGATGGCCATTATTGGACGTAGAAGCCAAGGAGCGTAGCATTTATAAGAAGCTGGACACCATTCGGCGAGTACATGGAATTTGGAGAAGAACCCGCCTTGCAATGCCGAAGGCGATATGCGAGCGGACTCGCCGACATTGAAGCCTGGTTCGGGGACTCTTGAGGAGTCTGGACTAGGGGTGTCCGGATAGCGAACTATCACCGTCGGCCGGACTCCAAGACTATGAAGATACAAGATTGAAGACTTCGTCCCGTGTCCGGATGGGACTTTCCTTGGCGTGGAAGGCAAGCTTGGCGATGCGTATATGTAGATCTCCTACCATTGTAACCGACTCTATGTAACCCTAGCCCTCTCCGGTGTCTATATAAACCAGAGGGTTTTAGTCCATAGGACACATAACAATCATACCATAGGCTAGCTTCTAGGGTTTAGCCTCCTTGATCTCGTGGTAGATCTACTCTTGTACTACCCATATCATCAATATCAATCAAGTAGGAGTAGGGTTTTACCTCCATCGAGAGGTCCCGAACCTAGGTAAAAACATCATGTCCCTTGTCTCCTGTTACCATCCGCCTAGACGCACAGTTCGGGACCCCCTACCCGAGATCCGCCGGTTTGACACCGCGGTCATCCACAACAACAGCGTCGGAGGTTGAGATTATCGAATGTCGGTTGCTACAAGCATCATCCGAGGAGGTGCTCGTGATTGTTGGCATCGTCGATGATGAAGATGAACATGAGGAGAAGGGGCCAACATGGTCACCGACTCCTATGGTGTCGACACCAAGCTGGTATGCTGAACACGGCGCCACAAATCACATCACGGGGAGCTCGAGAAGCTAACGATCGAGACAAGTATCGTGGACACGACCAAGTGCATCTTGCTAGCGGTTACGGTATGAAAATCACTCACGTTGGTAGTTCAATTGTCAACCCCCCCCCCAAAATTTTGCATCTAAAAAGAGTTCTATATGTCCCTTCAACATCAAAAAATCTCCTTTCAGTTCATAGATTTACTCTTGATAATCACGTCCTTATTGAATTTTATCCTTATTTCTTCTTGGTAAAGGACTTGGACACGAGGAGAGTGCTTCTTAGGGGCAAGTGTGTGGGAGGTCTCTACCCACTCATATCTTCTTCATCATCATCGAATAAACAAGCTTTTGTTGTTGTCAAGCCTTCTTCAGCAAAGTGGCACAGTAGATTAGGTCATCCTTCATCAGCTATTGTCAAGCTCGTTCTTAGCAAGAATAAACTTCCCCACTCTCATGAGTCTAGTGTTGAGTCTATTTGTGATCCATGTCAACAAGCTAAAAGTCATCAGTTGCCATATCCTATTTCATTTAGTGTTTCTCTGCACCTTTGCAACTTGTTTTTTCGATGTCTGGGGCCAGCTCCCACCTCTGTTGGTAGACACTCGTATTATGTTAGGTTCATCGATGACTATAGCAAATTTACATGGATCTATCTTCTTAAGAAATGATCCGAAGTGTTTCAAGTTTTCAAGAACTTTCAAAACCTTGTTGAGCGAAAACTAAACACTAAGATTATTGCGTTGCAAACCGACTCGGGAGGTGAATACAATAAACTTAATCTCTTTTTTCAAGAGCTTGGCATATTACATCATGTATCATGCCCTCATGCACATCAACAGAACGGATCTGCCGAAAGGAAACATCGTCATGTTGTTGAAGTAGGGTTAGCTCTACTAGCAAATGCATCCATGCCACTAAAGTTCTGGGATGAGGCATTCTTGAATGCCACATATCTCATTAATTTACTCCCCAGTAAAGTCATCAAATTTGAAACTCCCATCACACGTCTTTTTGGTACAACTCCTGACTACAAAACACATCGTGTATTCGGTTGCGCTTGTTAGTCTAACCTTCGTCCATACAATACACATAAGCTTGCATTCCGTTCCAAAAAGTGTGTGTTTCTTGGATATAGTCCAATTCACAAAGGAGTCAAATGTCTTGATGTTTCCACCGGTAGAGTTTATATCTCTCGAGATGTCGTGTTTAATGAATCTGTTTATCCCTTTGCACCCCTTCATCCCAATGCCGGAGCACTTCTTAAGAAAGAATTACTTCTTCTTCCACAACATCTCCAAAACATTGATCATGGGGGCGACAATTGTACTAACTCAACTGATGATCCTACTAGTGGAACCACGTCTCCTTGTGTGCAGGATCATGCAGTAGAAATCGGTGCAGAAATTGGTGCAGAAAATGATCAAAATTTTGAAGAAAACGAGCTTATATTGCATGTGCCAGAAGAAGATGGAGCAGGCGCGGAGCACGAAGCAGATCCGCCGTCACCTGGAACTCCTGTGCGTCAGGGCGTCTTGGATCCAGCGCGCAGATTCGCCCTGGATCACGCGCCAGGCAGAAGCATGCAGCGCCAGTTGGAGGGCGACGCGTCAGCGCATCGCGACGCGACTCCGCGTCCCGCATCGCGTCCCACGCGCGGTCCCAATGTGTCGACAGCGACAGGCGGCGGATCCGGGTCAGGATCGGGATCCCTGACCCACGCGCACATGCAGGCCAGCAGCGCGAGATCTTCTGCGGCTGCTGCTTCTGGTGGGTCGGCCACACCACAGGTGTAACGCCCCGAGACCGACGATCCAGAAGACTTCCATATTTTGTGTCCTCCGTGTGTTTCATTTATGCTTGCTCTTTTATTTTTGCATTGCATCATGTCATCATGCCATCATGTCATTAATCTTTTGCAACTCAACTAAATAAATTGCATAGATCGTTGATCTATTTAAATCGAGGGAATTCACATGGTGATTCTCTTTAAAACATATCCTCTCGAGATTTAGAGAGCTATATAAAATATTGCATTAATTTGGAAATCACCATAACACACTTACAAAATATCCCATGCCGTTGTTATCTCAATTCTTGGTCTCCAACCTTGCCATGTAATTATTTCATCATTTTTCGGAGCTCCACCAAAAATCTGAACATTTTTGGACCTTCCTTTTATCAAGTCCTAGTTCAAACCCATTTGGATTAAATTCAAATGAGTTTGAATTTACATCTTTCAACCTTGGCCTTTTCTATTTTCTTGGAACAAGCTTATTTTTATGAGTCCGGGAAAATAATCCCCATGCCCAAGTCCCTTCTCTAACCTTTTGCTTTCTTTCCTTTACTTTCTTTCTTTTTCTTTTTCTCTCTTCTGTCATGTGTGTGAGGGAGAGAGAGATTCCAGCCCAGCCCGGCCAACCATTTGGGTCTCTTGTAGCTGCGGCCCAAGGCCCAGCCGACCCCTCTAACCCTAGCCCGAGCGAACCCCATCTCCCCTTTCTCTCGATCCCTTCCTCCCTCCCGTGCGCGCCAGGGACTCCCGATTCCCCCCTCGCTCGACGCATCTCTCCCCCTGTCGCCGCCTTCCGCCCGATCCCTTCTGCCTCCTCGCTCGCCTCCCTCCTCCTCGTCGTGGGAGTCTAGCCACCCATCCCGCAGGAGGCCGCCGCCACCATGTACGCCCGCAGGAGCGCCAACGCCACCAGAACACCGTCCCGTTGCGCCTCCTCCACCCCGCAGCCATCCCCGTAGCGCATCACCTCCTCCCGTGCCTCTCCTCCCGCTTCTCCTCATCGTCACCAAACCGCCTGGTCTTTCGTGCCACCATCGGGACGGCCAACTCTGGCGGCCCTCCGTCGCCTGCGGTCGTGCCCCTCCTCTGCCTCGCCAGCCGTCGTCCTCAAGCTCGTTCAGCGGCCCCCTGTCTTCTCCTCGTGCCCGCCGCCGTCTTCATCTGCGCCTAGAGGAGCCCGCAGCCTCCCTGGCCTCGGATCTGGCCGGATCGAGCCGGTCCGCGTCCACCACCACCCTCGCCGTGCTCCGCCTGCCATGGCCTGCGAGGCCATCAGCTTCGCCTCGGCCTTGACCCAGGAGGACGAGCAGCGTTGCTGCCTGCTCGATCCACCTGCACGCGCGCCTCGCGCGTTGACCGCGACCAGCTCCATGCCCGAGTGAGCATGCTCCTGTTCCCGATGCCCAGCACCGCCCAAGTTGTCGCCTCTGCGCACCATGTAGTGTCACCGTGGACGCATGCACCCCCGGATCAGAACCTCGAGCACCAAGTTACACCACCGGCAAGACCCGGACTCCGAACGCCAAGTACAACTACGAACCCGAAGACCTCGGATGCTTCAAGTTCCTCTACCACCTGTGTACAACTACCGTCGTCATGTACCTCTACTTCCACTACGCCGTGTACGACTACTTCCCACGACGACCCGTGAACGTCTACCTCCACTACGGCCCGTGAACGCCTACGAGATGTACCACTACCGTCGGCCCGTGAACGACTACTTCCCTCTACGAAACGCGAACCGTCCCGTTTGAACGCTTCGAAGGTATAACCTGAGTCGACCGCCAAATGCATGTTGTATGAGATGCCCGTGTTTGCACCGTGACCGAATTGTCTTTGCACGTTCCTCTATTGCCATGCCACCGTTCCGTGGGAACCCGGTAGTCGGGATCACCCCCACCATCTGCATGACTCGCTCACGTCACGCCTCCTTTTGCACCGGTATCTCCGTGAGCTACCGGAACCGATATGTTGCCGTGGCATCATTTTCGGATATGTTGCCGTGGCATCATTTTCGGATATGTTGTCGTGGCTCCATTTTTGTTTCGCCGCCGTGGCACCCTTTTTGTTCCGCCATGGTGACCAAATGCTCCTTATCATGCTCATGTCAACATTTTCATAAAAATTGCATAAAACTTGCATATGTCATCTGCATCATGATAATAACAATTAAAATGCTTAAACTTGTGTTTGCATTAAATTGCTAAATAACATGGGGATTTTCCAGAAGTGTTGTTTGTGTTTCCGGCCTCATTTAAACTTGCCTAAATATGTAGTTTAATTATGCTTCACCCCTTGCCATGTTTAATAACATTTAATATTGTTGAGTAGCTTATAACTAGAGAGAACTAAATAATTGAAGTGGTGTTTCGTCAATATGCAACTCGTTGCATATTGGGCTCCATTTAACTTGTAGTTTTGTTTGTGCATTTTGCCATGCCATGCTATTTAAACTGGACATGCATCATACTTGTTTGTGCATCATGACATGTTTATGCTTGTGTGTTTACCATGTTGTTTGTTTCTTTCCGGGTTGCTTCTCTCGTTAGCTTTGGTTTCGTTCCGGAGTTGTGAGGATTCGTTCGACTTCGTCCGTTTGACTTATTCATGGAATCGTTCTTCTTCCTTGCGGGATTTCAGGCAAGATGATCATACCCTCAAAATCACTACTATCTTTGCTATGCTAGTTTGCTTGCTCTTTTGCTATGCCAATGCTACGATGCCTACCATTTGCTTGTCAGCCTCCCAAATTGCCATGAACCCCTAACCTTTGACACCTTTCCTATGCAAACCATTGTTTGGCTATGTTACCGCTTTGCTCAGCCCCTCTTATAGCGTTGTTAGTTGCAGGTGAAGATTGAAGTTTGTTCCTTGTTGGAACATGGAGATGTTGTTCCCTGTTGGAACATGTTTACTTGTTGGGATATCACAATATATCTTATTTAATTAATGCATCTATATACTTGGTAAAGGGTGGAAGGCTCGGCCTTATGCCTGGTGTTTTGTTCCACTCTTGCCGCCCTAGTTTCCGTCATATCGGTGTTATGTTCCCGGATTTTGCGTCCCTTACGCGGTTGGGCTATAATGGGAACCCCTTGACAGTTCGCCTTAAGTAAAGCTCCTCCAGCAATGCCCAACATTGGTTTTACCATTTGCACTAACAACCTACCACCTTCCCTTGGGTTTTGCAGACTCAAGGGTCATCTTTATTCTAACCCCGGGCGGTGCTCCTCGAGTGTTGGTCGAGCAGAGCTACTGCGGGGCCACCTCGGGAAACTTGAGGGTTGGTTTTACTCGTAGCTAGACTCATCTGAGTGTGCCCTGAGAAAGAGATATATGCAGCTCCTATCGGGATTTGTCGGCACATTCGGGCGGTGTTGCTGGTTTAGTTTTACACTGTCGAAATGTCTTGTTGTACCGGGATACCGAGTCTGATCGGAGTGTCTCGGGTGGAGGTCTATTCCTCCGTTGACCGTGAGAGCTTGCCATGGGCTAAGTTGGGACACCCCTGCAGGGATTTAAACTTTCGAGAGCCGTGCCCGCGGTTATGTGGCAGATGGGAATTTGTTAACGTCCGGTTGTAGAAAACCCGAAGTTGACCTTAATTAAAATACATCAACCGCGTGTGTAACCGTGATGGTCTCTTCTCGGCGGAGTGCGGGAAGTGAACACGGTGTTGGAGTTATGTTTGACGTAGGTTGCTATAGGATCACTTCTTGATCATACTTTTATCGACCGCGCTTTGCCTTCTCTTCTCGCTCTCATTTGCGTATGTTAGCCACCATATATGCTAGTCGCTTGCTGCAGCTCCACCTCATGCCTTTACCTTACCCATAAGCTTAAATAGTCTTGATCTCGTGGGTTTTGAGATTGCTGAGTCCTCGTGACTCACCAGATACTTCCAAAACCAGTTTGCAGGTGCCTATGTTACCGAGCAGGTGACGCAACCAAGCTCAAGGAGGAGCTTGATGAAGATCTTGCCCTTTGTGTTGTTTCGTTCTAGTTGATCAGTAGTGGAGCCGGTTGGGGTCGATCGGGGACCTTTATGCATTTGGGGTCCTTCTTTTATTTTGGTTCCGTAGTCGGACCTTGATTGTATCTGTATGATGTAATGCTTTATTCATGTAATTGTGTGAAGTGGCGATTGTAAGCCAACTATGTATCTTTTTCCTTATGTATTACATGGGTTGTGTGAAGATTACCTCACTTGCGACATTGCTTTCAATGCGGTTATGCCTCTAAGTCGTGCTTCGACACGTGGGAGATATAGCCGCATCGAGGCGTGACAAGTTGGTAATCGAGCCTTCCCGACCTTAGGAGCCCCACTTTGCTTGATCGTTTTTAGCGGCGAGTTGTGTCTAGAAAAATGTTTTGAGTCATTTAGGATTATATATATCGGAGAGTTAGGAATTCTTTTTACTCCCCAGTCTCTCCATCGCTCTGGTAAGGCATCCTGACGTAGAGTTTTGACTCTTCTCTTCTCAAATTTCACTAAATTTTTTTAGGATCACGCGGGTATCTTGGAATCGTTCCGATGGTTTTATGATGAGAACATTGTCTTGGTGCCTCCTGTCAGGGGTTTAGTGGAAGTGTCCCGGGGAGTTGAGCTCTGAGGTGTTGTCGTCATAATTTTATCGTTGCAATTCTGGAATACGACTTTAGTACACCGACATCGAAAATCTCTTTTATGCGGTTGTTGGTGAGATAACCCGATAACCCGATCTTGAGGTGAGTCACGGAGTATTGCCATGACTTCGTATAACGGATGCTTTTGAAGGTTGAGGTAGGCGATTTCGAAGGTTTCTTGGTTATGTGTTGAAGGATGGATCATTGGATGTAGGATTTGCTAGTTTTGGGTGAGATATTATGCTTCCTGTATCCCCAACACCTGATTGCATAACCGGAAAATTTGGGAGTTTCATAGGTTGGAATTCAAGTAGCTCTTAGGATATCTTTCCGACGGATGTATGATATGAAATTGGGGTTCGACGTCTAGTGGTCCGCCTATTCACGGTTGGTTTCTGATGGTCTCGTTGTGTCTTAAGGAGTCCTTGGCTATGCCAACTCGGGACGCTTCCGTATGTCATGTGCCTTGCCTTGTACATGATGGTCTTTGTCTGATCGAGCCGTGTAGGCCCCACCACGAAAACTTCGGACGAAATCTCTATCATATTTTTGGTTCCGGCTTATTCTGCAAGCCAGTCCTTTGTTTTTGTTTTGAGTTGTGGTATTCGAGTTGCTTCAATGTCAAGTGTTGATTCCATACCTTTCCTAAATGGTGTTCTCATACCTCGATGTGAATACCAATCCTTCTCGACAATCGAGATTGTCATGTCAATCCTTTTCAACCAGCGTGTTTCTCTTCTAGTGGATCCGATCACTTCAACATCAGCAAGACCAATTATCATTTCTTCTCAACGGTGTTTGTTTCATCCGTCTCCAAGTTGCCTTTGTTTTTTCCCGCCCACCCACCCTTTTTCCTCAAGACTAAGATTTCTTTACCAAGTATCCTTTTATTTTTGTGAAGTTTCTCCATTCTTTTCCGTCAATGTTCTTACCCGGTGGTTCTCAAGAAGATGTTCTACTAGTTCGTCATTCCTCATTCCTTTCTCTTCTCCGGTGGATTCAAGTCAAGTTTTGTTGATCATACCTTTTTCCTCATTTCAATGTCTTCTCATACCGGTGCACCTCATTAGCATTCTACTTCTCGCTATTTGTTATTCCGGGGTGCTTAAGATATCTCGAAGATTCGTGTTTCCACTCTGCATTCGTTCAAGCTCTTTCGAGATTGGTATCTCATTCAAGTCACTTAATTCAACCGGTGCAACATCTCTTTTAAATCTTTTCAACGGTGTTCTTTTGAGTGGGCCCTAACCCACGGTCTTTTCGAGGATCTTACGACTCTTCTATTTTCCCGAGCTATCCTAAATTCTTCTCCAAGTTTGGCGTAAGAATGAGTTATCATCATCAAATGCTTTCCTCCAAGATCTTTCAAATTCTTTTCATAGTTGGCTCAACCTCTTCGCTTTTGATTCTTCGGTGTGCCTCAATAATTCTTGGTGGTGTTTCTCGTTGTCATTCTCATCATTTGAAGACCGAAGAAGAGTTTCTCTTTAATCTTGCTCTATTCTCTTCAAGATTCATGGTGCTAGCTTGTTGCCATCCTCTCATAATTATTTTCGATTGTGAGAATCTTTTTCACCCATCAGGAGATATTCAAGAGTCTTCTCAGTTTGTCATCCGGAGTCCATCAATTCAGGTTTTTTCATTCTCAGCTGTCAGTTATCATTCTCCTATCTTGCCGGTGCATCAGTCGAATATCCTCTAATCAGTTCTTAATCTCTTTGTCTCATGTATCTAGCTTGTCTCAAGCACCTTCGTTCATTTGCTGATTCTTACCGGTGATGCACCCCCTACTTCGATCATTTTCAATTCTTACGGTGGTTCTTTCAAGATCTCTCTTCCTTGTTCATCATATCAATTCATTTGTTGTTCCAATCCTACCTGTGGATCGTTGAAGACTTTTCGGAAGTTTACGCTATATCTCTTTTAATCCTTTCTACGAGAATAAGTAGTATGCCAAATCCGTTGATTGTCATCAATTTAATTGGTGAAGGATAAACATAACATAATTCTTATTCTTGTTTCATCCAAGTGATTAATTCTTTATTCCGGAGGCCCTTAAAATTCTCGGTTTATTTGTTTCATCTTCTCTTTTTCCCGGAGTTCCAAGCTCTAATTATCTTGGAGATCCATCTAAATCATTGCAAGGATTCACCTTGTGTTTTCAACTTCTCTTTCTTTCTATCACCCTTTTGTTTACCGGAGTTCTTCATGGAGGCTCTACATGGTGCTTCATCAAGGATTCTTTTCATTCTTCAATTGTTCATCAAGATTTCTCTCGAAGTTAAGATCCGTCAAGCCATACTTCAAAATAAACATGGTGCTCAACACATGTTTTGTTTTGAGGAGTTCAAGCATTCTTCATCTTGCATTCCGAAGTCCAATTCTTTCTACCTTATCTTTTGAGGTGGTGTTATATCATTCTTGACAATTTTCATTCATGTTTCGCAATTCACATGTTGTCAAGAATGAGGTATTTTAAATCCATTAATCTCTTCGTTGGAGTTATCTTGTGTCATATTGCACCTAAAGCCTTCCCTAAGGAATGTTGCTACTTGTGGTTCTTATCAATGATCCAAGTTTTCTCCTATCCTCTCGGCGAAAGCAGTTTTCATCTCTTCGTTGGTCTCAAGCAAGCAATTGTTTCCGTTAGTGGCCGGTTGTCACCTCATAATTTTGAGATGTTTTCCATGAGCCCACTACAAGCTTATTCGTTTCGTTGTTGGTTTTCCAACAACCCCGTTTTAAACTTCTTGGAAGGGTGCTTTCCAAGCTCAATTGTGGCAGAAGTTGGCATTCCCCCCTCCACTCTGTTATTCCAATGACCTATCTTCTATTCTTTCTTCCGGAGGCATTGTGATGTTGCTCTTTTCACTCACCATCTCGATTCGTGAGGATCGTGTTCTTTTCGTGCTTAGCCATTTAACCGGAGTGTCATGTCCTCTTTCCAAGTTCTTCCCGTTTGGTCAAGTTTTGCTTCTCTTTTCTACCGGAGTGCTGCCTGAATTCTTTCGTTCTCATTCCTAGTTTATCTCGTTTCTACCAGAGTGGTCTCAATTCTTTCTTGTCCATTGTACTCGTCATTCATAGCTTTGGAACCTCCAAGGTTCACATGGTGTTCCTTCTTTCTATTCTCTACCGCAGTGCTCTCAATTGTGTTCAACTTTGTTGTGTTCTTTCTTTCAAATTTTCAACCTCTCAAGGTTCTTTGGTTTCACTCGTTTGTCAAAAGAAGCAACTTAGTTTTACCTTTCTTTTTCTCTTCCGTTTTCCCTCCGGTGCCATTCTAGATCTCGGGACGAGATCCTCTTGTAGTGGTGGAGTGTTGTAACGCCCCGAGACCGACGATCCAGAAGACTTCCATATTTTGTGACCTCCGTGTGTTTCATTTATGCTTGCTCTTTTATTTTTGCATTGCATCATGTCATCATGCCATCATGTCATTAATCTTTTGCAACTCAACTAAATAAATTGCATAGATCGTCGATCTATTTAAATCGAGGGAATTCACATGGTGATTCTCTTTAAAACATATCCTCTCGATATTTAGAGAGCTATATAAAATATTGCATTAATTTGGAAATCACCATAACACACTTACAAAATATCCCATGCCGTTGTTATCTCAATTCTTGGTCTCCAACCTTGCCATGTAATTATTTCATCATTTTCCGGAGCTCCACCAAAAATCCGAACATTTTCAGACCTTCCTTTTATCAAGTCCTAGTTCAAACCCATTTGGATTAAATTCAAATGAGTTTGAATTTACATCTTTCAACCTTGGCCTTTTCTATTTTCTCGGAACAAGCTTATTTTTATGAGTCCGGGAAAATAATCCCCATGCCCAAGTCCCTTCTCTAACCTTTTTCTTTCTTTCCTTTTCTTTTTCTCTCTTCTGTCATGTGTGTGAGGGAGAGAGAGATTCCAGCCCAGCCCGGCCGACCATTTGGGTCTCCTGTAGCTGCGGCCCAAGGCCCAGCCGACCCCTCTAACCCTAGCCCGAGCGAACCCCATCTCCCCTTTCTCTCGATCCCTTCCTCCCTCCGTGCACCTTGAGACTCCCGGTCACCCCTCGCTCGACGCATCTCTCCCCCTGTCGCCGCCTTCCGCCCGATCCCTTCTGCCTCCTCGCTCGCCTCCCTCCTCCTCGTTGTGGGAGTCTAGCCACCCATCCCTTGAGGAGGCCGCCCGCCATGTCACGCCCTTGAGGCGCCTAGCGCCACAGAACACCGTCCCGTTGCGCCTCCTCCACCCCGCAGCCATCCCCGTAGCGCATCACCTCCTCCCGTGCCTCTCCTCCCGCTTCTCCTCATCGTCACCAAACCGCCTGGTCTTTCGTGCCACCATCGGGACGACCAACTCCGACGGCCCTCCGTCGCCTGCGGTCGTGTCCCTCCTCTACCTCGCCAGCCGTCGTCCTCAAGCTCGTTCAGCGGCCCCCTGTCTTCTCCTCGTGCCCGCCGCCGTCTTTGTCTGCGCCCAGAGGAGCCCGCAGCCTCCCTGGCCTCGGATCTGGCCGGATCGAGCCGGTCCGCGTCCACCACCACCCTTTTTGTTTCGCCGCCGTGGCACCCTTTTTGTTCCGCCATGGTGACCAAATGCTCCTTATCTTGCTCATGTCAACATTTTCATAAAAATTGCATAAAACTTGCATATGTCATCTGCATCATGATAATAACAATTAAAATGCTTAAACTTGTGTTTGCATTAAATTGCTAAATAACATGGGGATTTTCCGGAAGTGTTGTTTGTGTTTCCGGCCTCATTTAAACTTGCCTAAATATGTAGTTTAATTATGTTCACCCCTTGCCATGTTTAATAACATTTAATATTGTTGAGTAGCTTATAACTAGAGAGAACTAAATAATTGAAGTGGTGTTTCGTCAATATGCAACTCGTTGCATATTGGGCTCCATTTAACTTGTAGTTTTGTTTGTGCATTTTGCCATGCCATGCTATTTAAACTGGACATGCATCATACTTGTTTGTGCATCATGACATGTTTATGCTTGTGTGTTTACCATGTTGTTTGTTTCTTTCCGGGTTGCTTCTCTCGTTAGCTTCGGTTTCGTTCCGGAGTTGTGAGGATTCATGCGACTTCGTCCGTTTGACTTCTTCATGGAATCGTTCTTCTTCCTTGCGGGATTTCAGGCAAGATGATCATACCCTTGAAATCACTACTCTCTTTGCTATGCTAGTTTGCTCGCTCTTTTGCTATGCCAATGCTACGATGCCTACCATTTGCTTGTCAGCCTCCCAAATTGCCATGAACACCTAACCTTTGACACCTTTCCTAGAAACCGTTGTTTGGCCATGTTACCGCTTTGCTCAGCCCCTCTTATAGCGTTGTTAGTTGCAGGTGAAGATTGAAGTTTGTTCCTTGTTGGAACATGGAGATGTCGTTCCCTGTTGGAACATGTTTACTTGTTGGGATATCACAATATATCTTATTTAATTAATGCATCTATATACTTGGTAAAGGGTGGAAGGCTCGGCCTTATGCCTGGTGTTTTGTTCCACTCTTGCCGCCCTAGTTTCCGTCATATCGGTGTTATGTTCCCGGATTTTGCGTCCCTTACGCGGTTGGGCTATAATGGGAACCCCTTGACAGTTCGCCTTAAGTAAAGCTCCTCCAGCAATGCCCAACATTGGTTTTACCATTTGCACTAACAACCTACCACCTTCCCTTGGGTTTTGCAGACTCAAGGGTCATCTTTATTCTAACCCCCCCGGGCCAGTGCTCCTCTGAGTGTTGGTCCGAACGGAGCTGCCTGCGGGGCCACCTCGGGGAAACTTGAGGGTTGGTTTTACTCATAGCTAGACTCATCTGAGTGTGCCCTGAGAAAGAGATATGTTCAGCTCCTATCGGAATTTGTCGGCACATTCGGGCGGTGTTGCTGGTTTAGTTTTACCATGTCGAAATGTCTTGTTGTACCGGGATACCGAGTCTAATCGGAGTGTCTCGGGTGGAGGTCTATTCCTCCGTTGACTGTGAGAGCTTGTCATGGGCTAAGTTGGGACACCCCTGCAGGGATTTAAACTTTCGAGAGCCGTGCCCGCGGTTATGTGGCAGATGGGAATTTGTTAACGTCCGGTTGTAGAAAACCCGAAGTTGACCTTAATTAAAATACATCAACCGCGTGTGTAACCGTGATGGTCTCTTCTCGGCGGAGTCCGGGAAGTGAACACGGTGTTGGAGTTATGTTTGACGAGGTTGCTATAGGATCACTTCTTGATCATACTTTTATCGACCGTGCTTTGCCTTCTCTTCTCGCTCTCATTTGTGTATGTTAGCCACCATATATGCTAGTAAACTTGCTGCAGCTCCACCTCATGCCTTTACCTTACCCATAAGCTTAAATAGTCTTGATCTCGTGGGTTTTGAGATTGCTGAGTCCTCGTGACTCACGGATACTTCAAAACCAGTTTGCGGTGCCTATGTTACCGAAAGCGGTGGCGCAACCAAGCTCAAGGAGGAGCTTGATGAAGATCTTGCCCTTTGTGTTGTTTCGTTCTAGTTGATCATAGTGGAGCCTAGTTGGGGTCGATCGGGGACCTTTGTCGCATTTGGGGTTCTTCTTTTATTTTGGTTCCGTAGTCGGACCTTGATTGTATCTGTATGATGTAATGCTTTATTCATGTAATTGTGTGAAGTGGCGATTGTAAGCCAACTATGTATCTTTTTCCCTTATGTATTACATGGGTTGTGTGAAGATTACCTCACTTGCGACATTGCTTTCAATGCGGTTATGCCTCTAAGTCGTGCTTCGACACGTGGGAGATATAGCCGCATCGAGGGCGTGACAACAGGCTACACGGCTCGGATCGGGATTCGCTGTGGAAAGCGAATCTAAGGCATCTCCATGATCCTCTGCGGCTAGTCCTGCTGCGTCAGCTCCTGTGCCATCTCCAGCTATTGGTCCACGTGTCATGACTCGGCTCTAGAAAGGTATACGAAATCCAAAAATAAGAACTGACGGCACTATTCGATATGGTATGCTGTGTATCACAGGAGAACCGGCAAGGTTAGTGTCGGAGTAATAGGCCACGGGTAGGCTGACCCGGGACCCAGGATCTTTCAAGACATCGGGGCAGGCTACGCCCCTCCAGCCGAGTCCCAGCTGGCGACTTCCAGAGACGCCGGGTCCCAGCTGGCGATCTCCCAAAAAGCCGAGTCTCAACTAGCGATCTCCGGAGGAGCCGAGTCCCAGATGACGACTTCAAAGCAAGACGACTCCAAGCTTGCGACCTCCAGGAGTGCCGACTATGGGAGTCGGCCCGTGACACTCCACAAAGACCGACGCGGGGTACGGCCACGACGTGGCCGTCCCTCCCTGCCTACGAGAGGCTGGCATGGCTACAGTGGGCCGTATCGCTAGGAGATCTCCGGCGAGGTGCGGCACTGTTGCCATGCATGCCTGACCTCGACCACGATTGCACGATGCCTTTGTGCCCACGATCTTGGCACAGACGGCCCGAAGGCGCGGAGGCCACTGTCGATGGGAGAATCGAAAGCGCCGAGTGCGAAGGCGGCCACGAGGAGTCGGCCTCCCGGTCGGCCGTCTCCCCTCTAGGGTCCCACAAGCCATAAACCAGATTGGATGGGGAGTGGCGACAGTGATCGCCTGACAGACGGCAGCACTGTTGCCACGACCCCATGACCAAGCCTGTGTCATCAGGGGCGCCGCACAGTGTCCGGCCCGTCCGCGGGTCCCACCAGACGGCGGGCCCCAGAAGCCGGCGGGAAGGACAGCGGCATGAGAGACAGACGGCTGGGACCCACGCCCAGTCGGATTACCATTGTACCCCCGGGGGTATGCCTATATAAACCCCCCGGGGCACCCATGCAAACGGTTTGGCCCTTGATAGAGATAGACACACAAACCAGGGAGGAGAGAACTAGCCTTGCTCCCTCCTGCCTCCCGATACAGCTCTAGGAGCACCATTGTAGCCACCTTGCTATAGTGACCATGCGGAGACCACGCAGAGCAGCAGTAGGGGTGTTATCTCCCCGGAGAGCCCCGAAGCTGGGTAAGATTCACCGGCGTGCATGTCTACGCCTCATCCGTTCGAGCACGGCGGACGTTCTACTCGCCCCCACCATGATAAGCCATCCTTTGGCATATGTCGCACCAACCCCGACATTTGGCGCCCACCATGGGGCGAGGTGCACCGTCGTCCGGAGATCTGTGCGGGCGGGAACCCTCTTCCTCCCTGGCGGCGCAGCCAGCCGAGCTTCGCCAGCAGTCTGCATCGACCGTTGTCGGCGCCGAGGCCGCCTGCGCCGCGGCGGCCTCGCCAAACTCATCGGTGAGGTTCGCCTCTCCGATGAACCTGCATCCGACGCAGGCACGGGTGGCCCCGAGAACCTTCTCGCGGGCCTCCTCGACCAACTCCACGTCGCCGGCGAGCCGCCGTGAACTTGGAGTCCATAAACTCCTCCGACCCGATGCTGGTCGACTCGGCGCCATGTCGCAGCGTTTTCCCCACCAATGTGGAGGTCTCTGACGAGCAGCACATGCGAGGAGAGCGACAGAAGCGTCGTCACGGAAGTGCTCGTCATCAGCCACGGCGAGCACTCCGGCGAAGAAGCCTAGGACCTGCTAGCTGCGGCCCTGCAAGACCTAACGCGCCCATTCGAGAGGGCCGCAGACGCCGAGGCGCTGGAAGCGCGCGCCCGCCAGATCATCGAAGGCGCCAAGAAGCTAGCAAGCATGAGGCGCTTATCGAGGCATACCAGCGAGATGGATCGCGCCGTGGCGCTTCGCCCGGCTCCGGTGGGCGAGCCGTCTAGGTGCGATCTGACAGCGCGACGCAGCCATCGCCGACTTACTCGGGGCGAAACGCCTCGTGTACGCCACCCCAGCGGAGAATATCTGCGCCGCCCAAGCGGCGACTGACGAGCTGAAGAACTTTGAGGGCGAAGAGCGCCATGTGATGACGGGCGAGTCCAGCAGCTCCTTGACGCGGTTGCTGCGCGCGCGCGCAGCGGCGTGACGCGAATCTTATTTGCAGCAGCAGCGAACGACGACTTACCTCCCGCCGAGATCAAGCGCGACCTCCGGACACCGACCGGCGAGTCGCGGAAGGAAGGAGAAGAGCGGCTGCCGATCCCGATCGGACTCATATTACCATCGGCGCGACCAAGGCGGCCGCCCAAAGCGATGAAGCAGCGGGGCGATTATCTGCCTCCCCGCCCGAAGAAAACGGTGAGTTTCCCGCCGCTGTTGAGCATCCGACTCTCGAGAGTCGCCTTTGCGCCGAGAGGAGTCGGAAGAATAGCGCCCGCCATCGGATCCACGATCCTGGTGCTGGAAGAAGAAGATGAGCTGGGTCCGCCTTGCCGGACCCGCGATCGAGCGAGCCCTTCCCAAAGGGTTCACGCTCCCCCGAGACACAGCCAAGTACACCGGCTCCGTGAAGCCGGAAGACTGGCTGATAGACTACTCCACAGCCATCAGCATAGCGAACAGCAACAAGCGAGTTGCCGTGAAGTATGTTCCTCTCATGCTCGAGGCACGGCGGACATGGCTGAACAACGAAGCCCGCGCATCAATAGCTGGGTCGACTTCACGAAGCCTTCATCCGCCTTCACCGCCGCGTACAAGCGACCTCCCAAGCGCGCCCGGCTCTCCTTGTGCGTGCAAGGCCTGAAGAATCAACACGCGACTACCTCACACGCTGGGGAGCTTGAAACTCTGCGGCGCACGAGGTGCAGGCTATCAGTACTTCACCGCCCGGGTGCGAGAGGGCACCACCTCAAGCACAAACTCCTGCGGCAGGCGAGACCCTCGACAAAGTGCTAGTCATAGCAGATAAATACGCCATGGCCGACTCTTCTATGAAGACGGAGATTCAAGTCAACGCGGCTGGCAAGGTGACTCCCCAGGCTCCTAGAACTCCGGCTGGAGACACCAGTCGGCGATAACAACAAAACAACAACAAGCGCAAGGCCCCATCGCCGACTTCCAACAGTCGGCAGGTCGCGGCAGTTGAGGATCAGCCGCCGGAGGGGCAGCCTCCGGCCAAGCGGCAGAAGGGCGGCAAGTCCAATTGGTTGCCGGCTTTCTCCTATGAGCAGACTTTGGATGGTCCATGCAAGTTCCACAGCGGCCTTGGCCGTCGAATCACACCACCAGAAGTGTCACTGGCTCACCAAGATCGCCAAGGAGCGGCCTCACTCCTCCGCCCTTTCTTTGGCGCCGCCCGCCGCCGCCGCCCGGAGCGGCGGCTTCGGCTCGGCCGGCCTTGATGCAAGACGAGTTCCCAGAAGAGCATGGAGCCTATGTAGTGTTCACCAGTATGGCAGATGACCGGCGTAGCAGGCGCCAACAGCAACAAGAAGTTAATGCAGTAGCAGCAGATGCCCCGGAGTTCATGCATTGGTCCGAGAGGCCTATCAGCTGGAGTCGGGCGGATCACAAAGAGGTGATGCCGAGTCCGGGCTCTTACGCCCTGGTCCTAGGTGCGACCTTGGCCACTGATAGGCGGGCCGCCCATTTTTCGCGAGTCCTGATAGATGGAGGCAGCAGCATAAACATCCTGTACAAGGACACCATGAAGAAGCTAGGAATCTGGCGAAGACAGCTGCAGAGCAGCCGCACCGTGTTCCATGGAATTGTACCCGGTCTCTCCTGTTCACCGATTGGCAAAATCCTGATAGACGTCCTCTTCGGAGACAAAGATCACTTCCGCCGAGAGCCGGTCTGGTTCGAGGTGGTGGATTTGGAGAGCCCGTACCACGCTCTGCTTGGCCGACCTGCCTTGGCCAAGTTCATGGCAGTTCCCCACTACGCCTACCTCAAGATGAAGATGCCGAGTTCTAAGGGATTACGACCGTGGCGGCGACTACAAGAAGTAAATCCGCCTACGGCCGAGAAGCGATCGGCTGGCGAGTCCTTGGTGATCGCGGCGAAGCGGCTCCTTGACCGAGTCGTGGCGATGGCGGAAAGCAGCCAGAGATGTCGCTCGACCCCAAGGAGCGAAGCGAAGGATCATTCAAGCGGCCAAAGAGACAAAAAGATACCCTTGGACCGGAGCACCGAGAGATACTACTGTCATGGGCACAGGCCTTGACAGCAAATAGGAAGGCGAGCTCGTCGATTTCCTCCGTGAGAATCGGGACATCTTTGCATGGTCCCTCAAGGACATGCCGGGTGTACCGATGGAATTCGCCGAGCAGAAGCTACACGTCAGGCCAGATATGAAGCCCGTCAGGCAGCCCTTGCGCCGCCTGTCAGAAGAGAAAAGAGGAGTTGTTGGAGAAGAGATAGCCCGGCTCTTGGCAGCCGGTTTCATCATGGAAGTATTTTTCCCAGAGTGGCTGGCAAACCCGGTTTTGGTGCTGAAGAAGAACAAGCAGTGGCGGATGTGCATCGACTACACAAGTCTCAACAAAGCCTGGCCGAAGGACCCATTTGCTCTGCCAAGGATCGATCAAGTGCTAGACTCCATAGCCGGATGCGAGCTGCTGAGTTTCCTAGACGCATATTCAGGATACCACCAGATCAAGCTGAATCCAGCGGACAGACTGAAGACCGCATTCATCACGCCATTTGGAGCCTTCTGCTACCTGACGATGACGTTCGGCCTGAGGAATGCCGGCGCCACCTTTCAGCGTTGCATGCGGAAGTGTCTCCTCAAGCAACTCGGCCGGAACGCCCACGTTTATGTGGATGACGTGGTGGTGAAGACGGAGAAGCGTGGGACGCTGCTAGAAGACCTCAAGGAGACCTTTGAAAATCTGCGCTGATTTCGGATCAAGCTCAACCCCGAGAAGTGCGTTTTCGGAGTACCAGCCGGCCAGCTCCTTGGTTTCCTGGTCTCCGAACGCGGCATAGAGTGCAACCCCGTGAAGATCAAGGCCATTGAGAGAATGGAGGTACCCAGCCGACTGTTGGATGTCGAAGTTCACGGCTGCTGGCGTCCATCGGCCGATTCATCGATCGGTTGGGCGGCTACGCCCTTGTATCAATTGATGAAGAAGACCACCTTTTGAGTGGAACCACAAAGCGGATGAAGCATTTCTCCGGTGAAGAAGATGTTGACTACTCCCCCGTGTTGGCGGCTCCGACTCCCAAAGATCCCATGCTCTTGTACATCGCCTCCACCGGCCGAGTAGTCGGCCACGATCATTGTAGTCGAGCACAAGGAGGAAGGCAAAGGCGCTCCTGTCCGAGAGACGGTATATTACAGGCGAGTCTTGTCGACCTCCAAGCAGAACTACCCTCACTACCAGAAGATGTGTTATGGCATGCATTTTGCCGCCAGGAAGCTGAAGCCCTACTTTCAAGAGCATCCTATCACTGTGGTTTGCACCGCTCCACTCGCCGAGATCATTGGAAGCCGAGACGCCTCTGGCCGAGTGGCCAAATGGGCTATAGATCTAGCTCCTTACACCATCTACTACCAGGCCCGCACCGCCATCAAGTCGCAGGCGCTGGCCGACTTCCTCGTCGACTGGGCCAAGACCCAGTACTTGCCGCCAGCGCCTGACTCCACCCATTGCCGGATGCATTTCGACGGCTCAAAGATGCGCACCGGCCTTGGAGCCGGCGTCGTCCGCACCTCCCTAAGGCGACAAGCTCAAATCGTCTTTGAGATCCGCCGCCGCCTCCAACAACGTCGCTGAATATGAGGCGCTCATTCATGGGCTCCGGCTTGCCAAAGAACTCGGCATTCGCCAGATCCTATGTTACGGCGACTCCGACTTGGTGGTTCAACAATCATCCGGCGACTGGGACACCAAAGACGCAAACAAGGCGAGCTACTGCTTCCTGGTACAGCAACTCAGCGGATACTTCGAGGGGTGTGAATTCCTTCACGTGCCAAGAAATGACAATGAGCAAGCAGATGCCTTGGCACGAGTCGGCTCCACTCGCCAGCGATACCTTCGGCGTCGCCCTTGGCGCCTCCTCAAGCCGTCTATCAAGCCTTCACCAGAGTCGGACTCCATCTTTGTGCCGGCTCCTCCAGAAGTAGTCGGATCCGACTCCAAAGCCCTAGCAGGCGACCTCAAGAAAACCATAGTTGAAACCGGCCCGGGGACTTCAGAGCCCGGCCGGGATCGCCAACCGCCCGGGACTTGAGCCGGCCGGGGACTCGCCGGCCGGCCGGGGACTTCAGAGCCCGGCCCGGGAGCTGCCTCAGTCGGCCGAGAGACTCCGCTAATTCAGCAAACGGCCGCAGCCTCTAACCCGCCGCCTCCCAGCCCAGCACCCTTGTCCAAGTCGCTGTGGTAGCAGTTGAAGAGATAGCAGCACCTTCATGGGCACAGCCCATCCTCAAATTCTAGTAAACAAAAATTGCCAGCAGATGAGATCTGGATGCGGCAAGTGCAGCGCCGGCGGCATCATACACCATAGTCAGCAGAGAGCTTGTCGGTAGCAGTGTCCTGGTGTCTACCGGCGCTGCGTGGAATCGAGAACAAGGCCAGCGATTCTCAAAGACATCCATCGGCGAGTCTCGGCCACCATACGGCTTCAAGGGCGCTCGTGGCCAAAGCCTTTCGGCACGGCTTCTTTTGGCCGACTGCCCTGGAAGAAGCTAAAGAGCTAGTCCAAAAAGGCAAGGGGTGCCAGATGTTCCGCTCCAAACCACTCGGCCGGCTTCCGGCGAAGACAATCCCCATCGCTGGCCCTTCGCGGTTTGGGGCACGGATATGGTAGGACCATTCAAGGCGGCCCGGCGGCCTAACTCTTACGCTTGTCGCGGTGGACAAGTTCACCAAGTGGGTGGAAGCAAAGCCCATCAAGAAGTTGAGCGGGCGATTGCGGTAACCTTCATTGCCGACATCACGGTGCGATGCGGCATACCGCGCAGCATCATCACCGACAACGGCACAAACTTTGCCAAAGGCGCCTTGGCTCGTTTGCTGCGCGCGAGGCATCCGGCCGGACTTAGCGTCCGTTGCCCATCCATGATCAAGCGGCGGTGGAGCGAACCAATGGCCTCATCTTGTCCGGCATCAAGCCTCGACTGGTTGAACCACTCGAGCGTTCGGCCGGCTGTTGGGTCGAGGAGCTGCCAGCCATCCTCTGGAGTCTGCGCACGACTCCAAACAAGTCAACCGGCTTCACGCCTTTCTTCCTCGTTTACGGTGCCGAAGCCGTCATCCCGACGGATATAGAGTTCGACTCTCCACGAGTCACCATGTACACTGAAGAGGAAGCTGAAGAAGCACGCCAAGATGGCGTCGACCTGCTGGAAGAGGGCTGACTGTTGGCACTCAGTCGGTCCGGCATCTACCAGCAGAGTCTGCGCCGATACTACAACCGCAAGGTCAAGCCAAGATCGTTCCAAGAGGGCGACCTTGTGCTCCGGCTGATTCAGAGAATGGCCGGCCAGCACAAGTTGTCGGCACCTTGGGAAGGTCCCTTCATCATCGACAAGGTGCTGGGAGCAGCGCCTACTATCGATTGGCCTTCGAAGCCTCGGCGCGCAAGAGGGACGACTCCGGCAAGGAAACAGAGCGCCCGTGGAATGCGAATCTTCTTCGAAGATTTTACAGTTGATGCAGTATGTATCGCACTACCCCCTTTGTATTAAAGTACTAAGACTTAGGCCCCCCGGGACGAGCTCGGGGACTGCCTTTTTGTTATCTATATGATAAGAATTACGCTTCCGAACATGCTATTGTTTTTTATCATACCGTCTGGCACCGGGTTCGACTAGTCGACCCGGGGACTTGCCGTCTTGCGCTATGAAAAGCTCCCTGCAGTCGGACAAGTAATGTGTTGCGCTCAAGCCGTCTCTTGTCGAAAGCCGCAGCTCGCAGAGCGACTGCTGGTAGGCAGGGAACAAGCAAGAACGAGCGCACGCATGAAAAATGGCTAAGGACCTAAAAGCTTATGCATAGCACAAGCCGGCTACCAGCCTCCCCCCACAGAGCCGACTCATGAGTAGTCGGCTCGCTGTCTTAATTTTATCAAAGGACAGCCGACTCTCGGATAGTCGGCCTGTCGCTTTCTAGCCGACTTGCTAAAAGAAACTCTAAACGGCTAAGTACTTGCCTTCCTGAAGTAGCCAAGCACTTGACCTGGCGACAGTCCGCAGAGCGGCTGCCCAGCCGGCAAGGTGGCAACTAAAGGAAGGCGGCAAAGGAAAAAGTCTAAGGAGCAATAAGCAAGGAAAGGCAGAAATCAGATAAATATTTAAATAGGCCCTCGGCCGAATCGCAGAATAGAAATTCAGAATACACCCCGCGGGTGGAATTGTTCGAACTTAACAAGTCTTTCAAAAAGATTATTGAAGACAGATAAACAGAAGCAGTCTAGGAGGCGGCCTCCGGGGCCGGAGGATCGGAGGTGGCGGTGTCGGATCTTGAGGCGGTCGGTGGGCGGTCTCAGCCTGGTCGCCTCGGTGGCGATCGCCTGCCCTGCTTGCGGCTTCGTTCTTTGAGGCCTTGATCAGGCGGAGGCTGGCCGCCTGCCTCGTCTTCTGGCGCCTCCTCCTTGCCACCATCCTCCGACTCGTCCTCCTCCTCGGCGCTGGAGTCGATCATCTCCGCCGATTCTTCCTCGTACTCCGGGTTCATCCCGAACCAGTCAGCGGTGCTTCCTCACGCCTTGATCCTTCGAACACGAAGACACTGGTGTCCGTGTACTCGGCGATAGCCGCCTTGCATCGACAAGGTGCCTTCTATGGCCTCCAGCTCGGCTGGGCCTCGGCCGGAGCAGCGGCAGGCGGTCGAGTCCAGCCGGATACCACGCCTTGACAAACTCCAAGGCCCGGCGTGCTCCGGCCCGGGCCGAGGAGCCCTTCCAAGCCTCAAGACGGACGGCGGCGACTTCCAACCAGTCGGCGGTCTGACTTGCGGTGCGCAAAGCCGGCACGTCCGACCACAGGGCAGCAACCACCTGGGCACCGGCGCGTTGAAGACGGCGCAGCAGTCGGTGAGCCGGACGAAGATGGGCCCCTATGCTCAGGAGCTGCTCATCGATGGTTCAGGGGGCGTTGGCGGTGATCACCTCCCCCTTCGCCCTTCGCGCCTCCCGAGCCGCCTCGATGGCAAGAGGGACGACCTGTGAATGACCAGGAAAGAACTCTACCAAGACAAAAAAGAAGATAGTCGGAAAATCAGAAATCGGCCTGACACGAAGTCGAAAGACCAAAGAAGCGAAAGAGACTTACCATCGACGATGTCCTCGAGTTCGTGGTAGCCGAAGCTCAGCATCGCCTCCCTGTCGATCCGGCGGGCGCTTCGATCTCGAACTTCGGCCATGAGGCGGCCTCCAGCGTCTTGGCCTCGTCCTGCGCCTTCTGGAGCAGCTCCTTTCGGCCAGCGGCGTCGCCAACAGATTGCGCTCTTTGGCGAGCCGGCTGCACTCCTCCTCCTTGGCACGACGGGCAGTATTGGCCTCACCCAGCTGCTCCTGAAGGGCGGCGTTGGCGCTGAAACGAAGAAGACAAGAAAAGTCATCGATAAATTAGATCGCCGGGAGATCCGGCCCGGCTACTTTCGGCGATCGGCCCGAATCTCGAGGACTACAGCCGAAGTGCGCCAGCGCGCCAAGAAGAAAAAATTAGATCACGGGGAGATCCGGCCCGACTGCTCGTGATCGTCCGAATCTCGGGGACTAGAAACCAGCAGTGCGCCAGTGCGCCCAAGAAGAAAGAAAAAGAACTCACCCGGCTTTCCGTCAAGTCGGCGGTCCGCTATTCAGCTCCTCGACATTGCGGTTGAAAGCGTGGCGCGGAGGTTATGATATTCCTACAAAAAGCGGCAAAGGCAAAAGTTAGAATCGGAGCTCGCGGAAGGAGTTCGAACCGTCGCTCAGCGGCCGGCGGAACTTCGAGGACTACACCCGGTGGAGTGCTTGGCGCGCCCACGAAAAAACGAAATTAAAAAGAAAGAAACATACGGGACGGATGTCCGCACGGCGAATCTTTCTGGTACAGACTTGGGCGTCGCTCTCGCGCCTGATTTTGCACGGGCGTCCAGGAGGGCCTGGTTCAGCGGGCCGGTGTCGCCTCCGTGCAACCAGCCGGTTGGCGCGGCACTGGAGGCCTCGACGTCCAGAATCGCCGAGCTGGCTGCGCCGTCTCCCGAGCTCGCGGCGCCGAGCTCGTCCTCTCAAGCCGGCGGCGCGCCGGCACGGCGACTTGAAGAAGCAACCGCGCCTCGGCATAGTCCGTGGTCGGTGGGTCTGCATGAGCCCACCGGCTGCTTACCGTCTTGACCTCCCGAGCGGTGGCGGCGGCGGAGGCGGCACGAGGTGTCGAGCGAAGCCTCGCCGCCCTCCTCCACGAGGGTTCTCGGTGCCGACCTCTCCGGTCTGCCCGTGAACTCTGGGGCAGCGGCGCCGGCGACAGCGGAGGCACGAGCATCGCCGATCGGCGGCAGCGGCCTCCTCGGCCGCGCCCGGCCGCCCGTGGCGGGGTTTCGGCCTCCTCCAGTTTCTTCTGGGCATTGGCGGCCGCCTTCTCGGCCTCCGCCTTCTCCAGGCGGTCGGCCTCCTCCTCGTCGCGCTTCTCCCGCGCGTTCCGTTCCATCGCCTCCCGAAGGTCGGCGGCGGGATCGACCCGCCGGGTGTTGGCGGATGTCTCCACCGACCCCATGACAGAGGGGACGGCGGCTCTCTCAAGGGAGAGGGGAGCTCTGGGGAAGAATGAAGGAAAAATCAAAGAAGACTCGGACAAGATCCAACAAAGAAAATGAAAGAGTGAAAAAGACTTACGCGGAAACTAATGGCGGCCTCCTCACTTCCCTCCGGAAGCGGTTGGCCTTTGCGGCCGCCTCCTCCCGTTTGGTCGCGGCGCCCCTTGAACTATACGCTTGCCGCGGGCGCTTCGGCCCGGCATGGCGCCTCTTCGCGCCGCCTTGGCCGGAGGGGCCGGCCCTCGGCTGGGGGCGTGGGACGACTTCCACGTCGGCGTCGTCATCGGGCCAGTCGGCGAAAGTGGCCGATGGCCTGAGGCCGCCGTCTGCCCCTTCGTCGCCGCCTTCGGCGTCGGCCTACGACGCCGCCGCCCCCAAGTCGGGATCGTCGACGTCGCTGTCCTCGCGGTCGGGGACGTAGTCACGGGGCTCTCTCATGGCGCCGGCTGCGGGCACCATGAGGGGGTTCTGCTCAGAAGGAACCAATGATGATTAGAGGCCGGAGTCGGCTGTAAAGAAGATCGAGCTCTGAAGATGCAACTTACCCTGGAGAGGTTGTCGCCTGCAATCACGGATCCTTGCGAACTGCCAGTCCTCCAAGAACTTCGCGATGGGCGATGTGGTTCACCAAGTTCGCCACCTCCTGCGGGGCATCTCCTTGGTGCTGGCCGGCTTGGGTCGTGGAGGCCGCTCATCGGCAGATGAGGTGAGGCCGGCCTTGGGTGGGAGGACTCGGCGCACCACGAAAGGACGAAGGTCGGACCCAGCGAGGCCCTCCGGCTGCAGCGAGAACTCGAAATCGTGCGGCGCGGCGGCTCCGGAGGAGGCAGCGACTTGGACGGTGGGACCAAGCGGCAAGCCTGCGGTCGATGGCTCGAGGTTGAAGGGCTGCAGATTGACCCGATCATTTGTCGGTGGAGAGGTTCTTCACGTAGAAGTAGGGCGCTGCCACATCTTCACCGACTTCACCGGCGAGATGAGAGGAAAGGGTTGTCGGCGTCGGCGCCGCCGCGATGTAGGTGCTGCCCGAGCCGGCGTGCGGCGGCCTGCGTCTTGAGCTTTGAAGAAGAATTCCCCACAGCTCGAGGTGGGGAGAAGCGCCGAGAAGCCTTCGCTGAGTGGCGGCGGAGAATGCACCACCGCGTTTGGGTGAGGTGGTGCGGTGAAGATGTGGAACTCTAGGAATGGCGGAAGAACCCGCTCGCCGGCAACCCAGCCAGCGCATAAGGTGCGGCGGAAGGCAGCCCCTTCGCCCTCCTCGGCGCGGGCGGATCTCTTCCGCCGGTGCGGGCGTGCACAAGGTCATGGCCATTTGGGGAGGCGGCAGGTCAGCGGAGGAACTGAATATACTCCGCCTCCACGTCCGAAAACCGTCCCACGCGGGCGTGAGGTAGAAGCCGCGGCGGAGGAAGAACTCATCGTCGGCGAGAAGGTGCTTTCGCTTCATGGCGGAGGAAGAAGAAAGCGGGAGGCGGGGAGAGGATGCGGCGTGCGGTGCCGCCCGCTCCTCCTCGCCTATTATAGCCCTACGGGTGAGGAGGCGAGGCGGGCGTGGGATTAGCTGCGCGAAGCCCCGCCGCCCGATTTACCCCGAAGTTCTGCGTGCGATAACGGCGTGGGGAAATAACTCGATCGCAACCGTAGGGGATCCTCTCAGAAGCCGAGGCGCGGTAGTGGTGGGCCCTGCCTAGCGGCCCGTCCCGTCGCGCGCGTGGGTGGGCAGACTATCCTCCCCACGTGGCGCCGCGCGATTGGACCGCCTCGATGACAGCAGGGGAGCGTATCCGATACACCGCCTGTTTTCCCGCCGCGACTCTCAAGCGGTGGCCTCATTGGGCGAAGTCCGACCGGTGAAGTCGGCCCAAGAAGACAACAGCCGAGTCTCGAGTCGTGTTGGGAAGTTGAAACTGTTGAAGCCCGCGGCGGCGAGGCTTCACCGACCGGGGACTCTTGTCGGATAATGGGCCGCAGGTAGGCTGACCGGGACCAGGATCTTTCAAGACATCGGGGCAGGCTCGCCCCTCGGCGAGTCGGTGGCGACTTCGAGGCGGGTCCCGGTGGCGATCTCAAAAAGCCGAGTCTCAGCTGGCGATCTCCGGAGCGAGCGAGTCGAGATGGCGACTTCAAAGCAAGGCGACTCAAGCTTGCGACCTCCGGGACTGCCGACTATAGGAGTCGGCCCGTGACCTCCACGAACCCGATCGAGAGTGCGGCCGCGGCGTGGCCGTCCCTCCCCCGCCGAGAGGCTGGCATGGCTCTGATGGGCGTATCGCTAGGAGATCTCCGGCGAGCGACCAACATTGCCATGCCTGCCAACCTCGACCACGGTCGCGATACTGCTGTGCCCATAATCTTGGCATATACGACCCGAAGGCCACGAGGCCACTGTCGGTGGGAGAATCGGCGGCGAGTGCGAAGGCGGCCTGAGAGAGTCGGCCTCCCGGTCGGCCGTCTCCCCTCCGAGGTCCCACAAGCCATAAACCAGATTGGATGGGGAGTGGCGGCGGTGATTGCTGACGAGCGGCGGCCTTGTTGCCGCGACCCATGACAAAGCAAGCGTCATCGGAGGCGCCGCCGCGATGTCCGGCCCGTCATGCAGGACCCACCAGACGGCGGGCCCGAAGCGGCGGAAGGGCGGCGGCATGAAGACGGCGGCTGGGACCCGCCCGGTCGGATTACCATGTACCCGAGGTAGGCCTATCTAAACCCCGGGGCACCCATGCAAGCAGTTGACCCTTGATAGAGATAGACACACAAACGGGGAGGAAAACTAGCCTTGCTCCCTCCTGCCTCCCGATACAGCTCTAGGAGCACCATTGTAGCCACCTTGCTATAGTGACCATCACGGAGACCCATGAGCAGCGATGAGGGTGTTATCGCCGGAGAGCCCAGTGGGTAAGATTCGCCGGCGTGCATGTCTACACCTCATCCCGTTTCCAGGCACTGGCGACTTTCTACTCGCCCCCACCATGATAAGCCATCCTTTGGCATATGTCGCACCCAACCCCCGACAGTTAGAAGATGCCTTAGGGGATCCAGGATGGAAAAATGCAATGTACGAGGAGTACTCAGCTCTCATGAGGAACAAGACTTGGCATCTTGTACCTGAAAAACAAGGTAAAAATATCATTGACTGTAAGTGGGTTTACAGAATCAAGAAAAAGGCAGATGGCACCATTGGCAGGTATAAAGCACGCTTAGTTGCAAAAGGTTTTAAACAACATTATGGTTTGGACTATGAAGACACTTTTAGTCATGTTGTTAAAGCTGCAACCATTAGGCTCGTGCTAGCAATTGCTGTGTCCAGAGGATGGAGTCTGAGACAACTAGATGTTCAGAACGCATTTTTGCATGGTGTTCTGGAAGAGGAGGTTTACATGAGACAACCACCTGGGTATGAAAGTAAGAAAGCACCTCATTATGTATGTAAGCTTGACAAGGCACTTTATGGATTGAATCAGGCACCAAGGGCATGGTATTCAAGGTTGAGCTCTCAGTTGAAGAACCTTGGTTTTGTTGCATCCAAGGCTGATACATCATTGTTCATCTACAACAAAGCAAGTACAACAATATTTGTGTTAATATATGTTGATGATATCATATTGCAAGCTCTTCTCAAAATGCCACTAATGCTCTTTTGAGTGATCTGAGTTCACAGTTTGCCTTGAAGGACCTTGGTGATCTTCACTTCTTTCTCGGTATTGAAGTCAAGAAGATTCCAGATGGCATAGTACTGAATCCGGAAAAATATGCCACTCCTAGCTCGTATGGGGATGAAGGCTGTAAGCCTTCACCTACACCATTGTCTTCTTCAGAAAAACTTTCAGCTTTTGAAGGAGAGCCACTTAAGGAAGAAGAGAGCACAAGATATACAGGAGTGCAGTAGGAGCTTTACAATATCTAACACTGACAAGACCGGATATATCCTTTGTTGTTAACAAGGTTTGTCAGTATCTTCATGCACCTACCACTGTACACTGGACAGCTGTTAAGAGAATTGTACGGTATATAAAGCACACTGTGGGTTTAGGTCTTAAGTTCGGACACTCTAACTCATCTCTTGTTAGTGCCTTCTCGATGTTGGTAGGCAGGATCTTGATGATGAGAAAAGTCAAGCTGGAGGTTTTGCAGTTTTCTTTGGCTCAAATCTTATTTCTTGGAGTGCGGAAAACAAGCCCACAGTGTCGAGTCAAATCTTGAAGCTGAATACAAGTCACTAGCAAATGCTCTCTTGCTGAAATCATTAGGGTTGAATCATTGCTCAATGAGTTGGGAGTTAAGCGACATCGTGTGTCATGTTTGTGGTGTGACAACTTGGGAGCCACATATCTTTACGCAAACCCGGTGTTCCATGGCGAGAACCAAGCATATAGAAATTGACTTTCATTTTGTAAGAGAAAGGGTTGCAGAAAAGAAGTTAGACATAAGGTTCATTCCTTCCAGAGATCAAGTTGCAGATGGATTCACTAAAGCTTTGCCAGTCAAGCTCTTCGAGGAATTCAAGAAGAATCTTAATGTAGGATAGTTGAGATTAAGGGAGGGTGTTAGAATTAGAGATATATTCATGTAATCTCAAGCTGATTCTATCTCTTCCTCTCTCCCGTAGCTTCTCCTATCTCTTCTGTAACAAACCGAATCCCCAAGGGATTGGTAATCTTCTTGTAAGCCACGGCAGGGGCTTTCCTGCCTCGATCAATATAAACGCACGCAGCGAATGCTTCCCATCTAACAGTAATGGTGGTCATTGGTCTCAAAATTGACCTCTGGGGAGTGGCCTTCTGCAAACCTTACAAACACTGGAGGACGCTGAAGCATGTTGATATCATTGTGAGAACCAGACATGCCGAAGAAATAATGTCATATCCACAGATCTTGTGAAGCCACCGCTTCAAGTATGATAGTGGCACCTTTCACATACCCCTTGTACTACGCATGCCAAGCAAATCGACAATTCTTTCACTTCCAGTGCATGCAATCTATAGTACTAAGCATGCCCGGAAAGCCCCTACGACATTTATTGCCAACAACCTCTCTGTATCAGCGGCAGTTGGCTCTCTCAGGTACTCGGGCCGAACAATGCCACCGCGGCCTTGCAGAAACAATACATTAGAGGATGTAACGATTCGAGACCGACGCTTCAGATGCCTTCCATGTATTCCGAGTTTCGTCGTGTGATTTGTTTTGTTTGTTCCATTCATCATTACATCATGTCATCATGCAACCCTTTTTAAAACTCAGCTAAATAAATTGCATAGATCGTTGATCTATTTAAATCGAGGGAATTCACATGATGATTTCTCTTTATAACATATCCTCCCAATATTTAAGGAGATATAATAAATAATCTGTTAATTTGGAATTAACTACAACCCACTTGCAATTCAATTCTCATGCCTTTTGCTTCAAGTTTGTCCCCCCAAACTTTGCCAACAAATTCTTATCTCTTTATCGAGACTCCTCCAAAAATCTCAACATTTCTGGACCTTCCTCACCCACTTTCTATCCACACCCATTTGAATTAAGTTCAAATGAGTTTGGATTTAGATTGCCAAAACCTCTTCCAACCATTTTTGTTAAATCCTTCATATTTTCTTGGTCCACGGAAAATATCTCCGTTGGTCTAATTCTCTTTCTAACTCCCTCTTTCTTTTCTCCAAAGTTTTGTTTATTTATAAATGGAAGACCATTAGTTTCTAGACTGGCCCATCTACTTCTTTCTCCCTAGCCTTCCTAAAGCCTAGCTGAGCTCCAACTAGCAGCTGGGCCGGCCCCAAATCTCTTCTCTCTTCCCCTAGGCCCAGCTGGTGCCTTGTTAACCCTAGCCCCGACCCCCTCCTCTCGATCTCTCCCTCTCGCTTCCCCGCAGCACCGCCATCTCTCCCTCACCCTCTCGCTCTCACCCTCTCGTGCCCTCCCGTGCCGCAAAGAAGAGAGACGGAGCGCTCACGGCCGACCGCCGTCGTGGTCGTCCCCTGGCGCCGCTTCTGCAGTGCCTCCGTCGATCTCCTCCCTCGCGCAAGCCGTTCAAGCCCCGCCTACCTCGCCGTTCGACACGCCGGCTGGAGAGCCCCATCGGCGTCCAGCCATCCCGCGTGCCGACTGATACGTCTCCAATGTATCTAAATTTTTGATTGTTCCATGCTGTTATAGTATCATTGAGGGAGTCCTGGACTAGGGGTTGTCCGGATAGCCGAACTGTCATCATCGGCCGAACTCCAAGACTATGAAGATACAAGATTGAAGACTTCGTCCCGTGTCCGGATGGGACTTTCCTTGGCGTGGAAGGCAAGCTTGGCGATACGGATGTGTAGATCTCCTACCATTGTAACCGACTCTGTGTAACCCTAGCCCTCTCCAGTGTCTATATAAACCGGAGGGTTTTAGTCCGTAGGACACAATAATAACAACAATCATACCATAGGCTAGCTTCTAGGGTTTAGCCTCCTTGATCTCGTGGTAGATCCACTCTTGTACTACCCATATCATCAATATCAATCAAGCAGGAGTAAAGTTTTACCTCCGTCGAGAGGGCCCGAACCTGGGTAAAAACATCGTGTCCCTTGTCTCCTGTTACCATCCGCCTAGGCGCACAGATTGGGACCCCCTACCGAGATCCGCGGTTTGACACCGACATTGGTGCTTTCATTGAGTTCCTGCGTATGCCGTCACCGATAGGCTCGATGGCTCCGCCGATCATCAATAACAGCAGCGCAGTCTAGGGTGAGACTTTTCTCCCGGACAGATCTTCGTATTGGCGGCTTTGCTGCGGGCAATTAAGCAGCCATTTGGAGCGGTCGGCTGCACCTTGCCGTCGGTCAGATTTGGAAATCTGAACTTCACGGTGACATCCATGGAGACTTGATCTTGATGGATTTGAGCCCAACGGCAGCGCGCCACTGCTGTCGTGATGGGCATGATTTAGCTTCTGCTTGCGGACGGTGCCACGGAGGCCGCACGCAGTCTGCTCCGACCCTTAATTCGGGCGGTTGCGCATGGTCGAGGGCGGATGTCTGGACACGCCTTGGGGCTGCAACCTCTATGGCGATGGGCGAATCTGACCTTGTCCCTTGTGAAGCTTCGTGACTCTGGGTGCGGACTCCTCGCGGACTCCGAACCCTCGCGCCCTACCAATCGAACCGGTTGGGCGCCCGATCATGGAGTTCACCGGCGGACATCTTTCAACACTCACCTTTTGGCGACATCACGAATTCGCTAAAGTATCTCTCGTTATCGGGAGAGCCCTGGCGGTCTGCGGTCGGGGCGGTTGAGATGCGGACAGCGAAGAAATTCAAAGCCCACCCACCACCCACTTAGTAGCCACTATCGGCGATCTAGCAAGCAGACTAGACTTGACTCCGAAGACATCGGCGGTATGGGCGGCGATGCGGAAACGACCAGAACCAGCACCTCTGGGCGCTGGAAAGCCACCTCAACTCACGGCGTATACATGGTGAATACACCAAAAGGAAGCGATAACAAGGAACAACGGGACGTGGCGAAGGATAATTCCCCCGAAAAACAACCAAAACGGCGATGCAAGCGCCGCTCAAAGTCCCGCCTCGATAACAACAGCACCCATCTTGACCCAGCCGTAGAAGCGAGGCGAACGATGGACGGCGAACATGCCGCAAGCAACCATCGAACAGGATGAATTGAATGAAACAACCCATCCCGGCGAAAACAACAGTCGAGACGGTCTCACGCGGACACATCACGAACATAAGAACCTTCACAAAAGGCTCGTCGCCCTTTGCAAAAGTTTGAAGAAGCGAAGCGGAAGCTCAAAACAGCGGAAAGGCGTACTCACGATGAGATGGAGCAAAGTACTCAAGACCCGCGAGATAAATCGGCGATAGTCACCAAGCAAGAAACTACGAAGGCATAAGCTGTTGCCCGAATTTAACGAGGAGGCCGTAGAAGCCCCCACGGTAAAAAAAACAAAGGGGCGCTGGCGGATAGAGCGACGGATGAGCGGGCTAAGAGCAGCAAGCGGCGCCGCACACTGGCGAGCACCACGATCCACATAAGGATCCTCGCGAGAAAGGATGGCCCGGTCAGGTCCATCTATGGGCCAAAAAGGCTCGGAAACAACACATCCGCCAAGCATTGAAGATAACGGCACACCTAAATACTGGCGCCGCACACCCACTATGTTTCAGCGATGAGTCTTGGATCATGAATTTCGGTGAGATTCAAACCCGTAAACATAGAGGCATATGATGGAACAATAGACCCAGATGCGGATTGAGGATTATATCCTACACATACATATGGCTAGAGAGACGATCTCCACGCCATAAAATACCTACCCCTCAAGCTCAAAGGGCCAGCTCAGCATTGGCTCAAAAGCCTCCCAGAAAATACCATCGAAAGTTGGGAAGAGCTCGAGGATGCGTTTTGAGCAAATATTCAGGGAACTTATGTCCGCCCTCCGGATGCAGACGATTTAAGTCACATAACTCAACAGCCCGAAGAGTCAGCACGTAAATTCTGGAAATAGGTTCCTGTGACACTCCAAAAATTTTATTTGGTTTTTAGCAAAAACATTGCTGGTTTCTTTCTTTCTTTAAGAAAGGCCTTTTATTTTTCTTTTCAGAAAAAGGCTATTCTCTTTAACTTCTCTTTTCTTTGGCAAGTTTGTCATCTCTGTTTTCTTCTTCAAAACCTTAGGTTTGATCCTTTAAATATTCCCCTCTGTTGTTTCCTTCCAAAAATTGGATTTTTGGAGTTTATCTTCTTTCATATTTCAAAGAAAAAGATTTAGGGTCACCTTTCTTTTCTTAACCATCCATGACTCTGTATTTTACCCATGTGGTAAAACCACTCCAAAACCTCCTCTCCTCCTTGCCCGACAACTTAAGTTCACTATCCCAACTCATCCAAACAAGTTTTGGATTTTATTTGAATTAATTCTTCTCTCAAATCTTTTACGATAATTATTTTGAGCTGAACCATTTACAAAGCAAGTGTTCCTTTTCTTGTGAGTTTTGATCTCAAACCAACTCTCTTGGCTAGTCCTTTGTACTCACAACCCAGGACCATCTTGATCCACTCATCTTCTTTTCAAATTTTTCAAACTACACTCTCTGCAAGTTTGGACCAGATTTGCCAAATTTGGTGAAATTCATACCTACACTCCTCCAAAAATTCCACCAAAATCAGGCAGCCCTCTTTGGGACATTGAGGAGCCACTCCACCAAAAATCAGCCCAAGGAAAAATTCCTACAAGCCAGAATCATTACATCGAACACTGGCGTGCCTTTGTTCAAACACTGCGATAAATTCAGTTTGCGGTGTCATTTTCATCAAGCAGTTTCAGTCACAAAGTCTTGTGCCTTTGTACGTTGCTCGTCGCTGGCTCGCTTGTCCGCAGCCTTACCGCACGCGCTTAGCGGCTTCGGCGTCGGGAGCACCACAGCCCTTCGCGCGGCGTGTCCCCGGCAGCAGCGCCACCGTGGCGACCAGCGGAGAGCGACACCTGCCCATAGCGCCGTTCTGCGCCGCCCATTGCTTCACTGGCTCTCGCGTGGCCTCATGCGCCAGCACACCCGCTGCACCGTCGTCGTGGCCCGGCAAGCCGGTAGCGCTCCCGCCGCCGGCGTGCCCGCCTTTGCTCCGTTCGTCGAACTCCACCTCGGCAAGCCAAACTCGGCGCGGCGGCACCAAATCAGCTCGGTGGCAACAGCGACAGCGCTCCAACTCCTAAACACCTGTCCAGCCCTTTGCTCGCCGTAATCCCTCGCGGACTTATCCCGTTCGCGGCAACCGCCTCGGGTCGCCTATAAAAAGACCCGAGTTCCCTCTCGACACGCACGCTCACTACACTCCACCTACACCTCACGAGGCCACTAGGAGGACCTCGAGGAGGTCTCCTCCCCCAACTCCGGCCGCCCGTTCCGCCTCGGGCTCCGGCTCGATTAGCTGCACCCTCTCCGGTGAGCTTCATCCTCGCCCGGCTTGCCGTCGCCCGGGAGGCAGGAGCCACCGTCGGCGTGGTGCTCGCCGGCGACCACCACCACCACCAACCCGGCGGAATGGCACCTGAACACGCTGGTACTCCCGATCACCCTACCTCGCCGTGGATCGCCCGGCGACTTCACATGACTCTCGCCAGCGAGCCCCCGCGCCCTTTCAAATTTGAACTGCGGGTGGGACCCGCCCGTCGGCCTCTCTGATCGTTTTAAGCGAACCGTTTTCTAACGTCTTTTGCGAATCGTTTTCTCCTCTGAGCAGCGTATTCTAATCTGAAAGCGTTTTACTGTTTTTGCAATAAAAACCACAGGAAGTTTGTTTCATTCTGAGATGGGTCCTGGACAAAAACCCTAATAACTTTTATCGAAGCATATTTTGATTGATTCTTTTCTGTCCTCTTTGAAATTTTGTCTAGTTTTTATCAGATTTATTTGAAAATTATTTGAGATAATTTTGTGCACCTTCGGTATTCACGATAAGCGTATATTTTACATTATACCGTAGATGCGAAGGAGGTGGTGAACCATGAACTTCACGAGCTAGGCTCCGACTACTCTGAACCAGAGCAAGCATGTTGAGACTTTTGATATGATGAGTGTTTGGCATGTTTGCATGTAAGTAGTTTCATAGCATGTTGGTGAGCATCTGGATGGAGGTTATTATTCATGCATGTGGAGACATGTAATTTCATTGATCCATACTTGTGGTGTATGGAGGTGCATGGCCATGTGTTGGCATGAGTATGGGTAAGATGGCAGTGTTGTAGCATGCGGTCTTCGCCACACATCTCTTTACTTCGAATCAACCCGTGTCGGTTCGATTCCTTCAGTTTCACTCCGTACTACCACATGTTTTCCGCAAGGAATATGGCATAATAAGTTGCAAACCGCTTTCTGGTACACACCAAAAGGAGAGGCGGGATGATGGTTCCATGGCCTGGATTAAAGCCGGTCATCCGTCGGGGGCATGGGTGTTTCGGTTGGGACGAGAGGGCACCCTTAAAGTAGCGTATATAAATTCGATCCCATGCTATTCGAGATTGTGATCTCCCGTCTCAAAAGTTTTTCTTGAGCGATGTGCAGGGTGGTTCGACGCCGAGAAGTATGATGGGTGTGTCTTTGGATCGCTGTGTTTTCTTACGAAATACCGTGAAGCGGAACTAGTCCCGTGACTACGAAATCCGTTGGTGTGGGTGATTTTAGTACAAGCTCTGCGAGTCAAAACTCCTTTGAATCATCTTATCATCATCAAATTCTATACTATTCTTATCGACAAGTGTTTGTTGATGACGAGAAAACTCGGAGAAAGTTCATGAGTACTAAATGCGATTTAATGGGATATTCTTGTGATGTGCTAACCCGTTTATTATTATGAGCTGAATTTTTGTTATGAGTGTTGTTACATTCTTTTAAAGCCCTTTATGCGGTGTCGCTCGGGCCTTGCATTGTAGCATTTCTTTTAAAGCCCTTTATGCGGTGTCGCTCGGGCCTTGCGTATAGCATTTCTTTAAAGCCCTTTATGCGGTGTCGCTCGAGCGCCTTGCGTAGTATTTCTTTTAAAGCCCTTTATGCGGTGTCGCTCGGGCCTTGGCGTAGCATTTCTTTTAAAGCCCTTTATGCGGTGTCGCTCGGGCCTTGGCGTAGCATTTCCTTTAAAGCCCTTTATGCGGTGTCGCTCGGGCCTTGCTATGACATTTCTTTTAAAGCCCTTTATGCGGTGTCGCTCGGGCCTTGTGTAGCATTTCTTTTAAAGCCCTTTATGTGGCGTCGCTCGGGCCTTGATTGTAGCATTTCTTTTAAAGCCCTTTATGCGGTGTCGCTCGGGCCTTATTGTAGCATTTCTTTTAAAGCCCTTTATGTGGCGTCGCTCGGGCCTTATTATGACATTTCTTTTAAAGCCCTTTATGCGGTGTCGCTCGGGCCTTATTGTAGCATTTCTTTTAAAGCCCTTTATGTGGCGTCGCTCGGGCCTTGGTATGGCATTTCTTTCCTTCTATTTATTTATTTACCTTCGGCGTCGCCGGACACCGATCGGGTTTCATTTTGTTTATGTTGTTGGGATTTTACGGCGGACTACGCCGTTTCCCCTTTATTTATTCCGTATGCTAATATCTGTTCATGCATTGGTGTATTTATCGATCGCATTTCATGCATGCATTTGTTATATCTTCGTCCGAGCGGTCTTGCGAGTACTTTTAAAGTACTCAGCGGCTTATTGATTTGGCGGATCTTGTGAAAGCGATCTCATGGATGAAGAGTTCGATAGCGAGTCCGGCGCCTAGAGAGTCGGTCGATCCGTCGACCCTTGGTTTTGGTCATTGTACTATATCCGCTTCCGCTACCCAAATAAATTCACGAGCCTCACCTCGGCCTTCGATGAGATGCTAGTTGAGCATATCACTTCTCAACTTGTGATATACCACCACCTTGATTTAGTTCGAGTCGATAGTATGCCACCTCACCCTTGTGTTATACCGCCATTATGTATAATTATTGGCGCTTGTAATAAATTTGTTGAGCATCCTTGGCTCAGCCTGTATTATATTTTATACTCTTGGCTTCTTGTATCAAGAATTTGTCTACCGGTGAGAGTACTTCTCAAAAGCTGGGGTAACAAGATTGGCTTTTCAATAAATATTTTTATCGGAAAACCGGTCGTGACAAGCTTAGTACGAGCGGGCTGGTATGGAAGCCACTAGGTGCGATCGCTAATCGGTGATTAGCACAGTATTATCTTGTCTTATTTTTTTTACAATCGTAGACATTCTTTACGGCGGTCGGCATAAATTTATGATCGACCTTTCGAATTTTTACTGCTGTTGTAGATGGTGGCGGCGGCTGCGAGTCTCGGATGTTAATAGCGTGCCCGATGGGTTCGTCAAGCTTCTCTCTGCGTCGTTCGGTCGCGATGGGGCCATCTGTGCGCCCAGCTTTCACATTCTACCAGCACAAGGTCAGCAGCGGTCGACCATGCACCGGGCAGCGGTGCAATTCAAGGGAGGCGTGTTGAGTTCGGCGCTTCGGTTTGTGGGAAGAGCCATGCCTACGGAGAAGCATGCTATGCGAGATGGCAGCCCGTGGCGATAGCTTCGCCTCGAGGATGTCCTTCCCTCAATGAAGACTCGTCGTTACCGCTACCTCCCATGCCATGTGCCCTACACTGTCACTATGCATTCTCTGTCCCGAGAGGAGAAGCGGGGCGAGCCTTTGAGATGCTTATTGAGTATCTCCGGGCCTGGAGGCAGCATTCGACAATTTGGTGGGCGACCGTGGCTGCCGCATGGACTCGATCCATGGCTGTGCCGCCAACGGAGGAGCTCCTGCACACCGCACCGCCAGCAGCGTTTGTCTCGTCCTCGGCATCCTATGCACCAGTCGTCGCCTGCCTACCACCGAGGAATTCAACCAAGTCATCGCGCCCACTCCAACCGTGCTACACCAACCTTTGCGCCCATCCTGTTCGTGTTGCTCCACCTCGCACCGCTCCACCTTCTCAGCGCAGCACTCCACGTCTGGAGCCTATTAGTGAGGAGGAGGTCGACTCCCGACCTCGCCGCCTCACCCTTGGCGAGCCAAGGAGATCGTCAACATCTCCGTGAGTGCAGCTTAACCGACATGCGAGATGCAGCTTATGCGATATGTGTATATGTACATAGGTTGTGAGAAGTAGCCTGTTTGCGCATCATGTAGGAAGTGGAGAAGTGCACTAGCCTAAATAACATGTCGGGATTATATGCGCCTATCTGAGTGATGTATTGTATAATTATCGACCGCGTGTAAGATCGTAATGAGCAGTTCTTCTCCGTGCGCAAATCTTTTGTTTCTTTGTGTTGTCTTGGCATTTTTATTCTTATTTGAAAACCACAGTGAATTTATGGATTTAAATTTTGGCGATTCTTTTCTGTTTGTTCTTATGGGTTTTACAAAATGTATCCCAGTGAAAAATGTCTCGTCCTTGGGCCAGCGCTCCATACCAGCTCCGCCCGGAGAAAATTGTGACACTCAACGGACAACAATAACACGCAAGGACGGTCGTGTCAGCAGGCGAGAAGCGGCACTTTCTCAAATGTGCGCCTTTTTGAACAAAGTCAGCAACAACATCGAGAAATGATGAACCAAGTTTTCAACATGGGAAATCACCATGGGCGATATCCATGACATTCCAAATTATCTGAATTACGAGAAGACCGTCCTCGGACATTTTCTCATCTTGACAAACCTCTTGAAGCCGAGGGTGGCTTGAGATATGGAGAAAATTAAATATTGCAAGATGTTCAGACCAGGAAAAAGTATTATATGCACGCACTATCTCACGAGGAGCAGCCGCCCGTGGTGGGAAAATTTCCTGCACATGCATCCCAATGAAAATAATATAAACTGGGATGATTTCAAGGAAGGTTTTAAGTGGTGCACACATTCCCAAAAGTATTATGAAAATCAAGAAGAGAGTTCGATGACCTCAAACAAAGGAATATGGCGATGTCGATTACAATGGTCGATTCACTTTATTGTCCCTTCGCCAATGAAGAGCGTATGGTGAAAGCAAGAAGATGGAAAAATTCCTTGACGGTCTAGCGCCCGCACTTAAATGCCAACTGGTTGTACACACTTTTCAGATTTTAAAACACTGGTGGATAAAGCCATTACCACGGAAAATGAGAGCGCGGCTTGGAAGATTTCCATAGCGAAAAAGGACCAGACAAACCATGCTGCAACCATCGAAGCAAGATAGATTTTGAGAAAGGTGGGGCGCACAAATCCACGACAAGCGTCTCACGCCCAATCAAAAATTTTCATGCAAGGGACAAGGTTCACATATCGCCCGAGGCGTTACTTATTACGCTTTGTGGAAGAAGGGCATTATGCCAAGCAATGCCCCAAACCAAGAACTCAACCCGAAGCGAACAACGGTGGCAATAATTCAGCACCAAGCGAAACAATTTCAACCCCAATAACAACCACGGAAGGTCATCGAACCACGTGACCCCGAGGAAGCCAGAATGCCGGATATCGTACTCGATGCGTTTCACTGTCAACACAATACCTGCCATGGTTTTGTTTGATTACGGAGCTTCTCACTCATTCATTCGAAAGGTTTTGCTTTGAAAAATAATTTTTCGATGCTTCCTTTGGAAAAATCGATGATCATCAAGTCCCACAGAAATCAGCAAGTTACTCGGAGATTCTTGTCAAGGTGTGGTTATTAAGTTTGAAGGATTAGAGTTCCACGCAAATCTCATTGTTTTGGAAAACAATGGTGGGCGTCATCCTAGGGATGGATTGGTTAACCACCAACAAAGGTTTTATTATTGTTTCAACCGATCCGTAATTCTCACTCATCACCTCGGGAAAAGCAGTAAGAGTTTACGCCCAAGGCAGAAAAATATCTCGGCAACCAAGATTGAATAAAGTGGACATTTCGAACTAAACAAAGTTCGATGGTGTGTGAATTTCAGGCGTATTTCGAAGAATTACGGGCATGCCACGGATCGGAAATAGAATTCAGCATTGAGCTAGCACTGGAACCACCCCATATACAAGAAACCATCTGAGAATGGCACCATCCGAGTTGGTAGAATTGAAGAAGCAAATAAAAGAATTACTAGACAAAGGATATATCTGAGCCAGCTCCTCCTTGGGGTTCACCAATTTTATTTGCCAAAAGAAGGATGGAACCTTGAGATTGTGTGTAGACTACCGAGCACTTAATATGGTCACAATCAAGAACAAATACCCAATGCCAAGAATAAATGATTTATTTGACCAGCTCGCTCAAGCGGGGTCTTCTCAAAAATTGACTTAAGATCAGGTTACCATCAATTAAAAGTGCATACGAGAGGATATCCCCAAGACAGCTTTCACCTCGGATCTGGACTGTATGAGTTCACGATAATGCCATTTGGAATGACAAAGCGCCCCGCATATTTTGTTCACCTCATGAACAAAGTATTTATGAAGTTTATGGACAAGTTTGTTGTGGTATTCATTGGCGATATTTTGATATATTCAAGACACGGAAGAGCATGCGAGAACACCTCGGGATTGTGTTAGGGAACTCGAGAAAACATAAATTGTCGCCAAATTCAGCAAGTGTGAATTTTGGTTAAAACGAGTAGGCTTTTTGGGCCCGTATTAAATCAAGAAGGTATTGCCGTGGACCCGAGAAAAAGTCAAGGCCGTAATTGGTTGGAAGCCACACTGCCAATGTAACGGATGTCTGAAGTTTCACAGGAATGGCAGGATATTACATGATTTATTGAAGGATTCTCCACCATAGCCAAGCCAATGGGCGATTACTCAAAAAGACAAGAAATTTGAGTGGTGAAGCACTGTGAGAAAAGTTTCCAAGAACTAAAGAGAAATTAACGACAGCACGGTATTAATTGTGCGGACATACACAAGAATTTTGAAGTATATTGTGATCGTCGAAAGGGTCTCGGATCGTACTAATGCAAGAGGGCAAAGTTGTTGCATACGCTTCAAGGCAACCGTAAACACGAGGAAAATTATCCCTCATGACCTAGAATTGGCGGCGATCATACATGCACTCAAGGAATGGAGGCACTTCCCTCTTTGGGGAATCGTTGTGAAATATATCACGGACCATAAAAGCCTCAAGTATATTTTACACAGCGAACTCAATTCACGACAACGGCGCTGGTTGGAATTGGTAAAGATTACGATGTGGGTATTCACTATCATCCGGGGAAGGCAAATGTTGTGGCGAGATGCTCTTAGTGGAACCCAGTCCAGACAACAACGATCTGCGGGTTTGAGACCTGAATTCCAACAAGAATTTACCAAACTCAACTTGGTAATGGTCACGGGAGGCACCATAACAAATTTGGAAATTCAACCCAACCTTGTGGAGAAAATCAAAGAAGCTCGGTATAAACACCCGACATCGAAGGCATAAAAATAAAAGGTAAAAATGGGCAAGGCCTCGGAATTCATCATAGACAATGAAGGAACCTTATAGTGCGGAGCAGACTCTGCGTGCCAAATATAGAGGACCTCAAACATCAAATTTTATTTGAAGCCCACACGCTCCATATTGATCCACCTGGAGGAACCAAAATGTATAAGGATATTCAGGAAAGATTTTGGTGTACGGTATGAAGAGGATATAGCCACTTTCATTGCATGTTGCGATTCTTGTCAGCGCATAAAAGCTGAACATCAAAGACCAGCGGTCTCTGCAGCGAATAAAATACGAGTGGAAATGGGATGAAATAGGGATGGACTTCATTGTCGGACTACCTCGGTCTGGCGGAAATGATGCCATATGGGTCATCACGGACAGATTAACCAAGGTGGCACATTTCATTCGGTGAAAACAACCCACACCACTCGAAGCTTGCGGTATTTATCTTGCCGTATAGTTTGTTTGCATGGAGTCCCTAAAACAATAATATCGTGAGAGGCACTCGGTTCGTCTCGAGATTTTGGGAGCACCTACAGCAGGCTCAGGGAACTCAAGCGGCCTTGATGCAGACATACCATCCCGGTGATGGACAAGCGAGCAGCGTAAACCAAATACTAGAAGACATGCTAAGAGCATGTGTCCTCACCTATGGGACCAGCTGGGAAGAAAGCTTGCCATATGCGAGTTCGCATACAACAAGATTACGAGCCAGCTTGCAAATGGCACCTTTGAAGCCCTCTACGGACGGAGATGCGTACCCGCTAAATTAGTCGAAAGCGGAGGCGATCGTATCTTGGCCCGGACATGCTCAAAAAGCGAGGAAAAAGTCAGGCTAATCGGGGACCGACTCAAGACCGCTCAAAGCCGGCGAAGAGTTATTACAATCAAAAGCATCGAGAGGTCAGGTTTGAGCCGGCGATTATGTATACCTCTGGTATCCCTATGAGAGGCTGCAGCGGTTCGAGGTCAAAGGAAAGCTAGCACCAAGGTTTGTCGGACCATTTTGTATAGTGGCACGAAGAGGCAAGGTAGCCTACCAACTAGACTTGCCCAAAGAATTATCCGGCGTCCTAGCGTATTCCCGTCTCACAATTAAGAAATCGTGAGCAACCCGGAGAAACAAGTATCCACGAGAACATTGGCGTACAACCAGATCTCACCTATCGGGAACATCCGGTAAGAATATTAGAGAGTGCGAAAGAAGAACTCGACGAGAAAACCATCAAGTTTTGAGTCAATGGAGCAATCACACGAGAATGAAGCAACTTGGGAAGAGAGGATTTTCTTGGACGGAACATCCACACTTATTTAAGGATCAGCTGAAATCTCGGGGCGAGATTTTTCCTAAGGGGTAGGTGTTGTGACACTCCAAAAATTTTATTTGGTTTTAGCAAAAACATTGCTGGTTTCTTTCTTTCTTTAAGAAAGGCCTTTTATTTTCTTTTTAGGAAAAAGGCTATTCTCTTCTTCTCTTTTCTTTGCAAGTTTGTCATCTCTGTTTTCTTCTTCAAAACCTTAGGTTTGATCCTTTAAATATTCCCCTCTGTTGTTTCCTTCCAAAATTGGATTTTTGGAGTTTATCTTCTTTCATATTTCAAAGAAAAGATTTAGGGTCACCTTTCTTTTCTTAACCATCCATGACTCTGTATTTTACCCATGTGGTAAAACCACTCCAAAACCTCCTCTCCTCCTTGCCGAGCAACTTAAGTTCACTATCCCAACTCATCCAAACAAGTTTTGGATTTTATTTGAATTAATTCTTCTCTCAAATCTTTTACGATAATTATTTTGAGCTGAACCATTTACAAAGCAAGTGTCCCTTTTCTTGTGAGTTTTGATCTCAAACCAACTCTCTTGGCTAGTCCTTTGTACTCACAACCCGGGACCATCTTGATCCACTCATCTTCTTTTCAAATTTTTCAAACTACACTCTCTGCAAGTTTGGACCAGATTTGCCAAATTTGGTGAAATTCATACCTACACTCCTCCAAAAATTCCACCAAAAATCAGGCAGCCCTCTTTGGGACATTGAGAGCCACTCCACCAAAAATCAGCCCAAGGAAAAATTCCTACAAGCGAATCATTCAGCCGAACACTGGCGTGCCTTTGTTCAAACACTGCGATAAATTCAGTTTGCGGTGTCATTTTTCATCCAAGCAGTTTCAGTCACAAAGTCTTGTGCCTTTGTACGTTGCTCGTCGCTGGCTCGCTTGTCCGCAGCCTTACCGCCGCGCTTAGCGGCTTCGGCGTCGGGAGCACCACAGCCCTTCGGCGGCGTGTCCCGCGGCAGCGCGCCACCCGTGGCGACCAGCGGAGAGCGACACACTGCCCATAGCGCCGTTCTGCGCCGCCCATTGCTTCTGGCTCTCGCGTGGCCTCATGCGCGCCGGCACACCCGCTGCACCGTCGTCGTGGCCCGGCAAGCACGAGGCGCGCTCCACTGCCGCCGGCGTGCCGCCTTTGCTCCGTTCGTCGAACTCCACCTCGGCAAGCCAAACTTCGGCGCGGCGGCACCAAATCAGCTCGGTGGCAACAACGACAACGCTCCAACTCCTAAACACCTGTCCAGCCTTTGCTCGCCGTAATCCCTCGCCGGACTTATCCCGTTCGCGGCAACCGCCTCGGGTCGCCTATAAAAAGACCCGAGTCCCCTCTCGAACACGCACGCTCACTACCTCCACCTACACCTCACGGGCCACTAGGAGGACCTCGAGGAGGTCTCCTCCCCAACTCCGGCCGCCCGTTCCGCCTCGGGCTCCGGCTCGATTCTTTGCACCCTCTCCGGTGAGCTTCATCCTCGCCCGAGCTGCCGTCATGGGGCAGGAGCCACCGTCGGCGTGGTGCTGCGCGGCGACCACCACCACCACCAACCCGGCGGAATGGCACCTGAACACGCTGGTACTCCCGATCACCCTACCTCGCCGTGGATCGCCCATGGCGCTCCCCATGACTCTCGGGCGCCAGCGAGCCCAGCAGCGCCCCTTTCAATTTGAACTGGCGGGTGGGACCCGCCCGTCGGCCTCTCTGTTCGTTTTTAAGCGAACCGTTTTCTAGCGTCTTTTGCGAATCGTTTTCTCCTCACGAGCAGCGTATTCTAATCTGAAACGTTTTCTGTTTTGCAATAAAAACCACAGGAAGTTTGTTTCATTCTGAGATGGGTCCTGGACAAAAACCCTAATAACTTTTATCGAAGCATATTTTGATTGATTCTTTTCTGTCCTCTTTGAAATTTTGTCTAGTTTTTATCAGATTTATTTGAAAATTATTTGAGATAATTTTGTGCACCTTCGGTATTCACGATAAGCGCGTATATTTTACATTATACCGTGATGCGAAGGAGGTGGCGAACATGAACTTCACGAGCTAGGCTCCGACTACTCTGAACCAGGCAAGCATGTTGAGACTTTTGATATGATGAGTGTTTGGCATGTTTGCATGTAAGTAGTTTCATAGCATGTTGGTGAGCATCTGGATGGAGGTTATTATTCATGCATGTGGAGACATGTAATTTCATTGATCCATACTTGTGGTGTATGGAGGTGCATGGCCATGTGTTGGCATGAGTATGGGTAAGATGGCGGTGTTGTAGCATGCGGTCTTCGCCACACATCTCTTTACTTCGAATCAACCCGTGTCGGTTCGATTCCCTTCGATTTCACTCCGTACTACCACATGTTTTCCGCAAGGAATATGGCATAATAAGTTGCAAACCGCTTTCTGGTACACACCAAAAGGAGAGGCGGGATGATGGTTCCATATTACTGGATTAAAGCCGGTCATCCGGTCGGGGGCATGGGTGTTTCGGTTGGGACGAGAGGGCACCCTTAGGCGTAGCGTATATAAATTCGATCCCATGCTATTCGAGATTGTGATCTCCCGTCTCAAAAGTTTTCTTGAGCGATGTGCAGGGTGGTTCGACATCGAGAAGTATGATGGGTGTGTCTTTGGATCGCTGTGTTTTCTTCGAAATACCGTAAGCGGAACTAGTCCCGTGACTACGAAATCCGTTGGTGTGGGTGATTTTAGTACAAGCTCTGCGAGTCAAAACTCCTTTGAATCATCTTATCATCATCAAATTCTATACTATTCTTATCGACAAGTGTTTGTTGATGACGAAAACTCGGAGAAAGTTCATGAGTACTAAATGCGATTTAATGGGATATTCTTGTGATGTGCTAACCCGTTTATTATTATGAGCTGAATTTTTGTTATGAGTGTTGTTACATTCTTTTAAAGCCCTTTATGCGGTGTCGCTCGAGGCCTTGATTGTAGCATTTCTTTTAAAGCCCTTTATGCGGTGTCGCTCGGGCCTTATTGTAGCATTTCCTTTAAAGCCCTTTATGCGGTGTCGCTCGGGCCGCCATTGTAGTATTTCTTTTAAAGCCCTTTATGCGGTGTCGCTCGGGCCTTGGTTGTGGCATTTCTTTTAAAGCCCTTTATGCGGTGTCGCTCGGGCCTTGCCGTAGCATTTCCTTTAAAGCCCTTTATGCGGTGTCGCTCGGGCCTTGCATTATGACATTTCTTTTAAAGCCCTTTATGCGGTGTCGCTCGGGCCTTGGCGTAGCATTCTTTTAAAGCCCTTTATGTGGCGTCGCTCGGGCGCATTGTGGCATTTCTTTTAAAGCCCTTTATGCGGTGTCGCTCGGGCGCTTGGCGTAGCATTTCTTTTAAAGCCCTTTATGTGGCGTCGCTCGGGCCTTGCTATGACATTTCTTTTAAAGCCCTTTATGCGGTGTCGCTCGGGCGCTTGATTGTGGCATTTCTTTTAAAGCCCTTTATGTGGCGTCGCTCGGCGCCTTGATTATGGCATTTCTTTCCTTCTATTTATTTATTTACCTTCGGCGTCGCCCGGACACCGATCGGGTTTCATTTTGTTTATGTTGTTGGGATTTTACGGCGGACTACCGCCGTTTCCCCTTTATTTATTCCGTATGCTAATATCTGTTCATGCATTGGTGTATTTATCGATCGCATTTCATGCATGCATTTGTTATATCTTACGTCCGAGCGGTCTTGCGAGTACTTTTAAAGTACTCAGCGGCTTATTGATTTGGCGGATCTTGTGTGGCGATCTCATGGATGAAGAGTTCGATAGCGAGTCCGGCGCCTAGAGAGTCGGTCGATCCGTCGACCCTTGGTTTTGGTCATTGTACTATATCGCTTCCGCTACCCAAATAAATTCACGAGCCTCACCTCGGCCTCGATGAGATGCTAGTTGAGCATATCACTTCTCCTTGTGATATACCACCACCGCCCGATTTAGTTCGAGTCGATAGTATGCCACCTCACCCTTGTGTTATACCGCCATTATGTATAATTATTGGCGCTTGTAATAAATTTGTTGAGCATCCTTGGCTCAGCCTGTATTATATTTTATACTCTTGGCTTCTTGTATCAAGAATTTGTCTACCGGTGAGAGTACTTCTCAAAAACTGGGGTAACAAGATTGGCTTTTCAATAAATATTTTTATCGGAAAACCGGTCGTGACAGTTCCTCACCAAAAAGAACCAAATAGTCGACTGTCCGGACGCCGAAGCCTTAGCAGCCTTTAAACATAACGTCCGAGACGAATGGCTCGCCAGACACCTCGGCCAGGAAAAACCAAGAACAATGGCCCGCGCTAACAAGCCTCATGGCCCGCTTCTGCGCAGGGGAAGATAGCTGGCTAGCAAGATGCAGCACCAGCAACCCGAGTACATCTGAGGTCAGGGATAGAAATGGGAAATCACGACGCAGAAAAGATCAGCACCGGAATAAGGAAAATGGCCCAAATAGCCCGACAGTCAACGCCGGGTTCAAAAGCTCTCGGCCGAAAAACAAAACACTGCCTCTTAAGGACAACAGTGACGAGCTATCCAACCTAAACAAAATCTTGGATAGGATATGTCAAATCCACAGTACCCCCGGGAAACCTGCAAACCATACCCACAGAGACTGTTGGGTCTTCAAGCAGTCCGGCCGACTTAACGCCGAACACAAGGGGCTCGACACACCAAGCGAAGACGATGACGAACCCCACAAGTAGAGCGCCGGAAAACAGAAGACTTTCCCACAAGAAGTCAAAACAGTGAACTCACTTCAAGTGATAGCAAGGAAAAATAGTGTGGCACCTACTAAAATACGCACCGTACAGTCCACCCCGGCGGAGTCCCGACATTGGATGTCAAAACCAATTACTTTCGACCATCAGGATTACTCCAGAAGTACTCAAAACGCAGGAAGGACTGCTCTGATATTGAAGCCCATAATCAACGGACTACAATTTACACAAGTCCTAATGGATGGCGGTAGCAATTTAAACGTGCTATATCCGGACACAATCCGCAGAATGGGGATAGACCCTACCAAAATTCGCCATAGCAGCACTTCCTTTAAAGGGTGGCGCTTGGGCCCTTCGCCAATTACACGGGCTCCTTACTACTAGAAGTTGTGTTGGTTCATCCGACAACTTCCGTCGTAACTCACCTTCCATATCGCCCCATTTAAAAGTAGCCATCAAGCACTATTGGGGCGTGAAGCTTTACGCCCGCTTTAACATAATACCGCATTATCGTCTCTTACATAAAATGCCGGTCCAGCGGCATCATCTCATTAAAAGGTAACTTCAAGTGTTTCTCGACCACGGAAGAACGTGAGACTACCTTGACAGCCACACGCTAATCCGGCCTTGCTAGTCAAAGCCCCTAAAAAATAGGTCATTCAGACCCCGGACACGGTTAGGCGAGTCCGGCATAAATAAACTAGGGGCTTCCTAGCCGCATACCCCTTTACAAGGGGTTGCGCGCATAAATAATGAGAGCCAATAAAGCTCAATTTTATTCATTTAAAAAAATCATACTCTGTTTTAAATACATTTTTGCGATATTTTTCCAAACTAAGTTCTTCTCTTTTACGAGATGAACCACGTACTCGCCCGTCTAGGATCACGGCTGTGAGAACCTGGCGCGAGGCGTGCAGCGAGGACCCGTTGCAAGGATTCTTTTCAGATTAAGACCCTGCGTAAACCTTTTTTACCATCTCTTGTTTATACACATCCCCCGGCTCCTTATCATAACCGAGGAGGAGGCTGGCGTTTTGGCATCGGCCGCGTCAGAAGATTTCGCGTGTACCCGGACACTAGGGGCTTAGGGCATCCTTCTGCCGTTTTCATAAAGACCGAATACCTCAGGGTGTGTTCGGCGTCTCGAGTTAGGCCTTATATGCATCAGCTCCGAATCATGTATTTGGTCAAATGTTGGGTTTGCCCGGCTCCTGTGTTTTGCTGCCTTACGTTCCGTATCATCGGCTAGCGGCACCGGAGAACTTCTGTGACAGTGCCCGATTCGACTGGCGAGCACCTCGATGAAAGCGGCGGCCGGTTGTCATGATATAGCGAGGCTGGTCGACCACTCGATCGACTACCGGAATGTCTAGAATTCCTCGCTTTGGCGAAGAACCGTTTCGGTTAGGCACACAGCGTCCGAATTCGGAGCGCGGTGCCCCTAGGGGCTATATCGTAGATGCGTTTTGAGCAAATATTAAGAGACTTATGTCCGCCCTCCGGGATCGAGACCGATTTAAGTCATAACTCAGCAGCCGGTGACACGTAAATTCTGGAAATGGGTTCTGTGACACTCAAAAATTTTATTTGGTTTTAGCAAAAACATTGCTGGTTTCTTTCTTTCTTTAAGAAAGGCCTTTTATTTTCTTTTCGAGAAAAAGGCTATTCTCTTCTTCTCTTTTCTTTGGCAAGTTTGTCATCTCTGTTTTCTTCTTCAAAACCTTAGGTTTGATCCTTTAAATATTCCCCTCTGTTGTTTCCTTCCAAAATTGGATTTTTGGAGTTTATCTTCTTTCATATTTCAAAGAAAAGATTTAGGGTCACCTTTCTTTTCTTAACCATCCATGACTCGTATTTTACCCATGTGGTAAAACCACTCCAAAACCTCCTCTCCTCCTTGCCCAACTTAAGTTCACTATCCCAACTCATCCAAACAAGTTTTGGATTTTATTTGAATTAATTCTTCTCTCAAATCTTTTCGATAATTATTTTGAGCTGAACCATTTACAAAGCAAGTGTTCCTTTTCTTGTGAGTTTGATCTCAAACCAACTCTCTGGCTAGTCCTTTGTACTCACAACGGGACCATCTTGATCCACTCATCTTCTTTTCAAATTTTAAACTACACTCTCTGCAAGTTTGGACCAGATTTGCCAAATTTGGTGAAATTCATACCTACACTCCTCCAAAATTCCACCAAAATCAGGCAGCCTCTTTGGGACATTGAGGAGCCACTCCACCAAAAATCAGCCCAAGGAAAATTCCTACAAGCCAGAATCATTGCCGAACACTGTGCCTTTTCAAACACTGCGATAAATTGGTTTGCGGTGTCATTTTCATCAGCAGTTTCAGTCACAAAGTGCATGCCTTTGTACGTTGCTCGTCGCTTTAGCTTGCTTCCGCAGCCTTACGCCGCGCTTAGCGGCTTCCGGCGTCAGGCACCACAGCCCTTCAGCGCGGCGTGTCCAGCGGCAGCGCCACCCGTGGCGAGCGGAAGCGACACGCCCTGCGCCGTTCTGCGCCGCCCATTGCTTCCAGGCTCTCCGTGGCCTCATGCCGCGCGGCACACCGCTCATTACGTGGCCCGGCAAGCCTGGTAGCGCTCCACGCCGCCGGCGTGCCCGCCTGCTCCGTTCCGTCGAACTCCACCTCGGCAAGCCAAACTTCGGCGCGGCGGCACCAAATCAGCTCCAGTGGCAGCAGCGACAACTCAACTCCTAAACACCTGTCCAGCTTGCTCGCCGTAATCCTCGCCGGACTTATCCGTTCATGGCAACGCCTCAGGTCGCCTATAAAAAGACCCGAGTTCCCTCTCGGCGAAACCACGCCTCCTCACCTCCACCTACACCTACGGGCCACTAGGAGGACCTCGGGAGTCTCCTCCCCCAACTCGGCCGCCCGTTCCGCCTCGGGCTCGGCTCGATTATTTGCACCCTCTCCGGTGAGCTTCATCCTCTTCCATTGCCGTCCGCGGGCCGAGAGCCACGTCGGCGTGGTGCTCGCCACCACCACCCTAACCGGCGGAATGGCACCTGAACACGCTGCTCCCGATCACCCTACCTGCATGGCCGTGGATGTGGCCAGCTCTCGAGCCATGAGCCAGCCAGCGCCCCTTCAATTTGAACTGGCGGGTGGGACCATGCCTCGGCCCTCTCTGACCGTTTTAAGCGAACGTTTTCTAACGTCTTTTGCGAATCGTTTTCTCCTCTGACAGTATTCTAATCTGAAACGTTTTCTGTTTTTGCAATAAAAACACAGGAAGTTTGTTTCATTCTGAATGGGTCCTGGACAAAAACCCTAATAACTTTTATCGAAGCATATTTTGATTGATTCTTTTCTGTCCTCTTTGAAATTTTGTCTAGTTTTTATCAGATTTATTTGAAAATTATTTGAGATAATTTTGTTTCATATTCACGATGGCGCGTATATTTTACATTATACCGTAGATGCGAAGGAGGTAGTGAACCCTGAACTTCACGAGCTAGGCTCCGACTACTCTGTGAGCAAGCATGTTGAGACTTTTGATATGATGAGTGTTTGGCATGTTTGCATGTAAGTAGTTTCATAGCATGTTGGTGAGCATCTGGAGTAGGTTATTATTCATGCATGTGGAGACATGTAATTTCATTGATCCATACTTGTGGTGTATGGAGGTGCATGGCCATGTGTTGGCATGAGTATGGGTAAGATGGCGTTGTTGTAGCATGCGGTCTTCATCACATCTCTTTTACTTCCGAATCAACGTGTCGGTTCGATTCCCTAGTTCACTCCGTACTACCACATGTTTTCATAAAGAATATGGCATAATAAGTTGCAAACCCTTTCTGGTACACACAAAGGAGAGGCGGGATGATGGTTCCATATTACTGGATTAAGCCGATCATCGGTCGGGGGCATGGGTGTTTCGGTTGGGACGAGAGGGCACCCTTAGCCGCGTATATAAATTCGATCCCATGCTATTGATTGTGATCTCCCGTCTCAAAAGTTTTTCTTGAGCGATATGCAGGGTGGTTCACACGCCGAGAAGTATGATGGTGTGTCTTTGGATCGCTGTGTTTTCTTACGAAATACCGTGAAGAACTAGTCGCCGTGACTCGAAATCCGTTGGTGTGGGTGATTTTAGTACAAGCTCGAAGTCAAAACTCCTTTGAATCATCTTATCATCATCAAATTCTATACTATTCTTATCGACAAGTGTTTGTTGATGACGAAAACTCGGAGAAAGTTCATGAGTACTAAATGCGATTTAATGGGATATTCTTGTGATGTGCTAACCGTTTATTATTATGAGCTGAATTTTTGTTATGAGTGTTGTTACATTCTTTTAAAGCCCTTTATGCGGTGTCGCTGGGCCTTGGCTATGCATTTCTTTAAAGCCCTTTATGCGGTGTCGCTCGAGCCTTGCGTGTAGCATTTCTTTTAAAGCCCTTTATCTGCGGTGTCGCTCGGCCCGTAGCATTTCTTTTAAGCCCTTTATGGTGTAGACATTCCTTTAAAGCCCTTTATGCGGTGTCGCTTCGGGCCTTGCAGCTAACGGCATTTCTTTTAAAGCCCTTTATGCGGTGTCGCTCGGGCCTTGTATTTCTTTTTTAAAGCCCTTTATGTAGCGTGCTCGGGCCTTTATCAGCATTTCTTTAAAGCCCTTTATGCGGTGTCGCTCAGGCTTGCATGTAGCATTTCTTTTAAAGCCCTTTATGTGGCGTTTCGGGCCTTGACTACGAGCATTTCTTTTAAAGCCCTTTATGCGGTGTCGCTCGGGCCTTGTGTAGCATTTCTTTTAAAGCCCTTTATGTGGCGTCGCTCGGGCGCCGATTGTGGCATTTCTTTCCTTCTATTTATTTATTTACCTTCGGCGTCCTTGGACACCGTCGGGTTTCATTTTGTTTATGTTGTTGGGATTTTACGGCGACTACGCGTTTCCCTTATTTATTCCGTATGCTAATATACTGTTCATGCATTGGTGTATTTATCGATCGCATTTCATGCATGCATTTGTTATATCTTCGTCCGAGCGGTCTTGCGAGTACTTTTAAAGTACTCCTTTGCATTGATTTGGCGGATCTTTGGCGATCTCATGGATGAAGAGTTCGATGGCGAGTCGGCGCTAGAGAGTCGGTCGGTCCGTCGACCCTTGGTTTTGGTCATTGTACTATATCCGCTTCCGCTACCCAAATAAATTCACGAGCCTCACCTCGGCGCTCGATGAGATGCTAGTTGAGCATATCACTTCTCACATGATATACCACCACCGCCCGTTTAGTTCGGTCGATGGTATGCCACCTCACCCTTGTGTTATACCCGCCATTATGTATAATTATTGGCGCGCTTGTAATAAATTTGTTGAGCATCCTTGGCTCAGCCCACTATTATATTTTTATACTCTTGGCTTCTTGTATCAAGAATTTGTCTACCGGTGAGGTACTTCTCAAAAGCTGGGGTAACAAGATTGGCTTTTCAATAAATATTTTATCGGAAAACCGGTCGTGACAAGCTTAGTACGAGCCGGGCTGGTGTGGAAGCCACTAGGTGCGATCGCTAATCGGTGATTAGCACAGTGTTATCTTGTCTTATTTTTTTTTTGTAGACATTCTTTACGGCGGTCGGCGCAAATTTATGATCGACCTTTCGAATTTTACTGCTGTTGTAGATGGTGATGACGGCTCGAGTCGAGATGTTAATAGCGTGCCGATGGGTTCGTCAAGCTTCTCTCTGCGTCGTTCAGGTCGCGATGGGGCCATCTGTGCGCAGCTTTCACATTCTACCAGCACAAGGTCAGCGACGATCGACCATGCACCGGGCATGGTGCAATTCAAGGGAGGCGTGTTGAGTTCACTTCGGTTTGTGGGAAGAGCCATGCCTACGGAGAAGCATGCTATGCAGATGGCAGCCCGTGGCGATAGCTTCGCCTCGAGGATGTCCTTCCCTCAATGAAGACTTCGTCGTTACCTACCTCCCATGCCATGTGCCTACACTGTCACTATGCATTCTCTGTCCCGAGGAGAAGCGGGCGAGCCTTTGAGATGCTTATTGAGTATCTCCGGGCCTGGAGGCAGCATTCGACAATTTGGTGGGCGACCGTGGCTGCCCGCATGGACTCGATCCATGGCTGTGCATAGCAGGAGAGAGCTCACACACCGCACCGCCAGCAGCGTTTGTCTCGTCCTCGGCATCCTATGCAGTGGTAGCGCCTTACTACCACAGGAATTCAGCAAGTCATCGCCCACTCCAACCGTGCTACACAACCTGCGCCCATCCCTGTTGTTGTTGCTCCACCTCGGCACCCGCTCCACCTTCTCAGCGACACTCCACGTCTGGAGCCTATTAGTGAGGAGGAGGTCGACTCCCAGCCTCGCCGCCTCACCCTTGGCGAGCCAAGGAGATCGTCAACATCTCCGGTGAGTGCAACAACGACATGCGAGATGCGCATGCGATATGTGTATATGTACATAGGTTGTGAGAAGCTGTTTGCGCATCATGTAGGAAGTGGAGAAGTGCACTAGCCTAAATAACATGTCGGGATTATATCGCCTATCTGGTGATGTATTATATAATTATCGACGCGTGTAAGATACGTAATGAGCAGTTCTTCTCCGTGCATAAATCTTTTGTTTCTTTGTGTTGTCTTGGCATTTTATTCTTATTTGAAAACCACTGAATTTATGGATTTAAATTTTGGCGATCTTTTACTGTTTGTTCTTATGGGTTTTACAAAATGTATCCCCAGTGAAAAATGTCTGCGTCCTTGGGCCAGCGCTCATGCCAGCTCAAGATTGTGACACTCAACGGACAACAATAACACGCAGAACGATCGTGTCAGCAGGCGAAGCGGCACTTTCTCAAATGTGCGCCTTTTGAACAAAGTCAGCAACAACATCGAGAAATGATGAACCAAGTTTTCAACATGAAATCACCATGGGCGATATCCTGACATTCAAATTATCTGAATTACAGAAGACCGTCCTCAGACATTTTCTCATCTTGACAAACCTCTTGAAGCCGAGGGGCTTGAGATATGGAGAAAATTAAATATTGCAAGATGTTCAGACCAGGAAAAAGTATTATATGCGCACTATCTCACAGAAGCAGCCGCTTCGTGGTGGGAAAATTTCCTGCACATGCATCCCAATGAAAATAATATAACTGGGATGATTTCAAGGAAGGTTTCGTGGTGCACACATTCCCAAAGTATTATGAAAATCAAGAAGAGAGTTCGATGACCTCAAACAAGGAATATGGCGAGTGTCGATTACAATGGTCGATTCACTTTATTGTCCCTTCGCCAATGAAGAGCGTATATTGAAAGCAAGAAGATGGAAAAATTCGCCACGGTCTAGCGCCCGCACTTAAATGCCACTGTTTGTACACACCAGATTTTAAAACACGGTGGATAAAGCCATTACCACAGAAAATGAGAGCGCGACTTGGAAGATTTCCATAGCGAAAAGGGACCAGACAAACCATGCTGCAACCATCGAAGCAAGATAGATTTTGAGAAAGGTGGGGCGCACAAATCCACGACAAGCGTCTCACGCCCAATCAAAAATTTTCATGCAAGGGACAAAGGTTCACATATCGCCGTTACTTATTACGCTTTGTGGAAGAAGGAGCATTATGCCAAGCAATGCCCCAAACCAAGGAACTCAACCCGAAGCGAACAACGGTGGCAATAATTCAGCACCCAATGAAACAATTTCAACCCCAATAACAACCACGGAAGGGTCATCGAACCCGTGACCCCAGAGGAAGCCAGAATGCCGGATATAGTACTCGGTCGTTTCACATCAACACAATACCTGCCATGGTTTTGTTTGATTACGAGCTTCTCACTCATTCATTCGAAAGGTTTTGCTTTGAAAAATAATTTTTCGATGCTTCCTTTGGAAAAATCGATGATCATCAAGTCCCAGAAATCAGCAAGTTACTCGGAGTTCTTGTCAAGGTGTGGTTATTAAGTTTGAAGGATTAGAGTTCCACGCAAATCTCATTGTTTTGGAAAACAATGGGTGGGCGTCATCCTAGGGATGGATTGGTTAACCACCAACAAAGGTTTATTATTTGTTTCAACCGATCCGTAATTCTCACTCATCCTCGGAAAAGCAGTAAGAGTTTACGCCCAAGACAGAAAAATATCTACGCAACAAGATTGAATAAAGTGGACATTTCGAACTAAACAAAGTTCGATGGTGTGTGAATTTCAGGCGTATTTCGAAGAATTACGGGCATGCCACGGATCGGAAATAGAATTCAGCATTGAGCTAGCACAGAACCACCCCATACAAGAAACCATACAGAATGGCACCATCAGGTTGGTAGAATTGAAGAAGCAAATAAAAGAATTACTAGACAAAGGATATATCTGAGCCAGCTCCTCCCTTGGGGTTCACCAATTTTATTTGCCAAAAGAAGGATGCTTGAGATTGTGTAGACTGAGGCACTTAATATGGTCACAATCAAACAAATACCCAATGCCAAGAATAAATGATTTATTTGACCAGCTCGCTCAAGCGAGGGTCTTCTCAAAATTGACTTAAGATCAGGTTACCATCAATTAAAGAGTGCATACGAGAGGATATCCCCAGACAGCTTTCACCTCGGATCTGGACTGTATGAGTTCTGATAATGCCATTTGGAATGACAGCGCCCCGCATATTTTGTTCACCTCATGAACAAAGTATTTATAAGTTATATGACAAGTTTGTTGTGGTATTCATTGGCGATATTTTGATATATTCAAGACACGGAAGAGCATGCGAACACCTCGGAGTTGTGTTGGGGAACTCGAGAAAACATAAATTGTGCATAAATTCAGCAAGTGTGAATTTTGGTTAAAACAGGTAGGCTTTTTGGGCCCGTATTAAATCAAGAAGGTATTGCCGTGGACCGAGGAAAAGTCAAGGCCGTAATGGTTGGAAGCCACCTGCCAATATAACGGATACGAAGTTTCACAGGAATGGCGAGGATATTACATGATTTATTGAAGGATTCTCCACCATCAAACCAATGGCCTGATTACTCAAAAAAGACAAGAAATTTGAGTGGGCTGAAGCACATGAGAAAAGTTTCCAAGAACTAAAGAGGAAATTAACGACAGCACGGTATTAATTGTGCGGACATACACAGAATTTTGAAGTATATTGTGATGCGTCGGGTCTCGATCGCGATACTACTAATGCAAGAGGCAAAGTTGTTGCATCGCTTCAAGGCAACCGTAAACAAGGGAAAATTCATCCCTCATGACCTAGAATGGCGGCGATCATACATGCACTCAAGGAATGGAGGCACTTCCTCTTGGGGAATCGTTGTGAAATATATCACGGACCATAAAAGCCTCAAGTATATTTTACACAGCGAACTCAATTTACGACAACGGCGCTGGTTGGAATGGTAAAGATTACGATGTGGGTATTCACTATCATCGGGGAAGGCAAATGTTGTGGCGAGATGCTCTTAGTCAACCCAGTCCGAACAACGATCTGCCGGGTTTGAGACACGAATTCCAACAAAATTTACCAAACTCAACTTGGTAATGGTCACGGGAGGCACCATAACAAATTTGGAAATTCAACCCAACCTTGTGAAAATCAAAGAAGCTCGATATAAACACCCGACAGAAGGCATAAAAATAAAAAGGTAAAAATGGGCAGGCCTCGAATTCATCATAGACAATGAAGGAACCTTATAGTGCGGAGGCAGACTCTGCGTGCCAAATATGAGGACCTCAAACATCAAATTTTAGTGAAGCCCACCGCTCCATATTCGATCCACCTGGAGGAACCAAAATGTATAAGGATATTCGGGAAAGATTTTGGTGTACGGTATGAAGAGGATATAGCCACTTTCATTGCATGTTGCGATTCTTGTCAACATAAAAAGCTGAACATCAAAGACCAGCGGTCTCTGCAACGAATAAAATACAGAGTGGAAATGGGATGAAATAGGGATGGACTTCATTGTCGGACTACCTCGGTCTGGCAAATGATGCCATATGGGTCATCAGACAGATTAACCAGGTGGCACATTTCATTCCAAAACAACCCACACCACTCGAAGCTTGCGGTATTTATCTTGCCCGTATAGTTTGTTTGCATGGAGTCCCTAAAACAATAATATCGTGAGAGGCACTCAGTTCGTCTCGAGATTTTGGGAGCACTTACAGAGCTCAGGAACTCAAGCGGCCTTACAGCATACCATCCCGGTGATGGAAAAGCGAGCGCGTAAACCAAATACTAGAAGACATGCTAAGAGCATGTGTCCTCACCTATGGGACCAGCTGGGAAGAAAGCTTGCCATATGCGAGTTCGCATACAACAGCGATTTGAGCCAGCTTGCAAATGGCACCTTTTGAAGCCCTCTACGGACGGAGATGCGTACCCGCTAAATTAATGAGAGCGAGAGCGGTCGTATCTTGGCGGACATGCTCAAAAAGCGAGGAAAAAGTCGAATAATCGGGGACCGACTCAAGACCGCTCAAAGCCGGCGGAAGAGTTATTACAATCAAAAGCATCGAGAGGTCGGTTTGAGCCAGGCGATTATGTATACCTCTGGGTATCCCCTATGAGAGGCACCAGCAGTTCGAGGTCAAAGGAAAGCTAGCACCAAGGTTTGTCGGACCATTTTGTATAGTGGCACGAAGAGGCAAGGTAGCCTACCAACTAGACTTGCCCAAAGAATATCCGGCGTCCACAGCGTATTCCGTCTCACAATTAAGAAATCGTGAGCAACCCGGAGAAACAAGTATCCACGAGAACATGGCGTAGCCAGATCTCACCTATCGGGAACATCCGTAAATATTAGAGATGCGAAGAAGAACTCGACGAGAAAACCATCAAGTTTTGAGTCAATGGAGCAATCACACGAGAATGAAGCAACTTGGGAAAGAGGATTTTCTTGGACGGAACATCCACTTATTTAAGGATCAGCTGAAATCTCGGGGCGAGATTTTCCTAAGGGTAGGTGTTGTGACACTCCAAAAATTTTATTTGGTTTTAGCAAAAACATTGCTGGTTTCTTTCTTTCTTTAAGAAAGGCCTTTTATTTTCTTTTTGAAAAAAGGCTATTCTCTTCTTCTCTTTTCTTTGTAAGTTTGTCATCTCTGTTTTTCTTCAAAACCTTAGGTTTGATCCTTTAAATATTCCCCTTTGTTTCCTTCCAAAATTGGATTTTTGGGTTTATCTTCTTTCATATTTCAAAGAAAAGATTTAGGGTCACCTTTCTTTTAACCATCCATGACTCTGTATTTTAACCATGTGGTAAAACCACTCCAAAACCTCCTCTCCTCCTTGCCAGCAACTTAAGTTCACTATCCCAACTCATCCAAACAAGTTTTGGATTTTATTTGAATTAATTCTTCTCAAATCTTTTACGATAATTATTTTGAGCTGAACCATTTACAAAGCAAGTGTCCCTTTTCTTGTGAGTTTTGATCTCAAACCAACTCTCTGGCTAGTCCTTTGTACTCACAACGGGACCATCTTGATCCACTCATCTTCTTTTCAAATTTTTCAAACTACACTCTGCAAGTTTGGACCAGATTTGCCAAATTTGGTGAAATTCATACCTACTCCTCCAAAAATTCCACCAAAATCAGGCAGCCTCTGGGACATTGAGACCCTCCACCAAAAATCAGCCCAAGAAAAAATTCCTACAAGCAGAATCATTACAGCCGAACACACAGCGTGCCTTTGTTCAAACACTGCGATAAATTCGGTTTGCGGTGTCATTTTTCATCCGGCAGTTTCACAAAGTGCTTGTGCCTTGCGTTGCTTTCGCCTGGCTCGCTTGTCCGCAGCCTTACCGCGCTTGGCGGCTTCAGCGTCGGGAGCACCAGCCCTTCGCCCGGCGTGTCCCAGCAGACAGCGCCCATGGCGACCAGCGGGGCGACACCTGCCCTGCGCCGTTCTGCGCCGCCCATTGCTTCTGGCTCTCCGCGGGCCTCATGCGCGCCAGCACACCCGCTGCACCGTGCGTGGCCCGGCAAGCCGCGGCTCCACTGCCGCCAGCGTGCCATGCGCTCCGTTCAGTCGAACTCCACCTCGGCAAGCCAAACTCGGCCGCGGCACCAAATCAGCTCGGTGGCAACAGCGACAACGCTCCAACTCCTAAACACCTGTCCGACCTTTGCTCGCCGTAATCCCTCGCGGACTTATCCGTTCGCGGCAACCGCCTGGTCGCCTATAAAAAAGACCCGAGTCCCCTCGAAAACGCCCTCCTCACTCCACCTACACTCACGGGCCACTAGGAGGACCTCGAGAGTCTCCTCCCCAACTCCGGCCGCCCGTTCCGCCTCGGGCTCCGGCTCGATTCCTTTGCACCCTCTCCGGTGAGCTTCATCCCTCGCCCGAGCTGCCGTCGGGCGGAACCCGTCGGCGTGGTGCTCGCCGGCGACCACCACCACCCTGGCAAGCGGCGGAATGGCACGAACACGCTGGTACTCCCCGATCACCCTACCGCGTGGATCGCCCGTGCGCTCACCCGCGCGACTCTCGGGCGTACTGAGCCCAGCGCCCCTTTCATGAACTGGCGGGTGGGACCCGTCGGCCTCTCTGACCGTTTTTAAGCGAACCGTTTTCTAGCGTCTTTTGCGAGAATCGTTTTCTCCTCTGGCGGCGTATTCTAATCTGAAGCGTTTTACTTTTTGCAATAAAAACCACAGGAAGTTTGTTTCATTACAGATGGGTCCTGGACAAAAACCCTAATAACTTTTTATCGAAGCATATTTTGATTGATTCTTTTCTGTCCTCTTTGAAATTTTGTCTAGTTTTTTATCAGATTTATTTGAAAATTATTTGAGATAATTTTGTACCTTCGGTATTCACGATAAGCGTATATTTTCATTATACCGTGAATGCGAAGGAGGTGGCAGACCTTGAACTACTAGGCTCCACTACTCTGAACCAACAAGCATGTTGAGACTTTTGATATGATGAGTGTTTGGCATGTTTGCATGTAAGTAGTTTCATAGCATGTTGGTGAGCATACTGATGGAGGTTATTATTCATGCATGTGGAGACATGTAATTTCATTGATCCATACTTGTGGTGTATGGAGGTGCATGGCCATGTGTTGGCATGAGTATGGGTAAGATGGCGGTGTTGTAGCATGCGGTCTTCATACACACATCTCTTTACTTCCGAATCAACCCGTGTCGGTTCGATTCCCTTCGATTTCACTCCGTACTACCACATGTTTTCCGCAAGGAATATGGCATAATAAGTTGCAAACGCTTTCTGGTACACAAGAGGAACCTTCTGTTGAACTGTTTAGGGACCTCTTCCACCTAAACCGTCGCCTTGAATTCACCGGCGGTCCCAATCTGAATTAGGCGGTATGGCGATTGAGAAAAGGAAGGAGATCACCTATCCCCATGTCAAACTCCATACTCACCCCAAAGAGTGGAATGCGACTTGGTTTTTATTGCAAGGACACTTCTCACGAAGATGAAAATCCTTTACTGGCTTTCTTCGGAATGCTAAGCAACACTCATCCGTTTCCTCAAAGATTAAGCGCCAAAGATAGAAACAATCGCTCACATATTTGTCCAAGCTCCGAGCCTTTATGGCCAGCGGTTTGCTGGCGTTGATCTTGCCGCATTGCTGGTTATCCTTGTTGGGGAGCGTAGTAATTTCAAAATTTTCCCTCGCACCGCGCAAGATCATGGTGATGCACAGCAGCGAGAGAGGGAGTGTTGTCTCGTGCCCTCGTAGGCCGAAGCGGAAGCGATCTGGCGTAGAGGAAGTAGTCGTCACGTTCTCCTCGCGATCCGACCGATCCGGCGCCCGTTACTCCGGCGCCCGAGTTCTTGACTGCGTACTGCTCGATGGCGTCCCTCGTACTCGATCCAGCAGTGTCGAGGAGAGTTCGTCGGCCGACGGCGTGGTGGCGATCTTGATGTTCTACGGTAGCGAGCTTCGCCTAAGCTTGACGACTATATGACCGAGTGGAATATGGTGGAGGGGCACCGCACGGCTGAGCGATCCGTAGATCAAACTTGTGTGTTCTAGGGTGCCCCCTGCCCCGTATATAAAAGGAGGAGGAGAAGTCGGCCGGCCTAGAGGAAGGCGCAGGAGAGTCCTCTCCACCCAAGGTAGGACTCCCCCTTCCTAGTTGGAGTAGGATTGGGGGAGGGAAGAAGGAAGGGCGCGCCCCCTCCTTGTCCTATTGGACTAGGGGAGAAGCGCGGCCAGCCTCCTGGCCCCTCCTCTTCTCCCTCGAGGCCCACTAAGGCCCATTTAGTTCCCGGGGGTTCGGTAACCTCCGGTACTCTAGTAAATTCCGATTTCACGGAACCATTCGAACTCAAATATAGGCTTCAATATATCAATCTTTATGTCTCGACCATTTGAGACTCCTCGTCATGTCCGTGATCACATCAGGACTCGAACTTCTTGGTACATCAAAATACATAAACTCATAATAGCATCGCCGAAACCTTAGCGTCACGGACCCTACGGTTCGAGAACAATGTAGACATGACCGAGAACCGTCTCGGTCAATAACCAATAAGCGGGACACTGGATGCCCATATTGGTTCCTACATATTCTCGAAGATCTTTATCGGTCAGACCGCATAACAACATCGTTGTTCCTTTGTCATCGGTATGTTACTTGCGAGATTCGATCGTCGGTATCAATACCTAGTTCAATCGTTACCGCAAATCTCTTTACTCGTTCCGTAATACATCATCTCACAGCTAACTCATTAGTTGTAATGCTTGCAAGGCTTTGATTGATGTGTATTACCGAGAAGGCCGAAGATACCTCTCCGAGCAATCGGGTGACAAAACCTAATCTCGAAATCGCCAACCCAACATACCCTTTGGAGACACCTGTAGTACTCCTTTATAATCACCCGATTCGTTGTGGCGTTTGGTAGCACCAAAGTGTTCCTCCGGTAAGCAGGAGTTGCATAATCTCATAGTTACAGGAACATGTATAAGTCATGGATAAAAGCGGTAGCAACATACTAAGCGATCGTGTGCTAAGCTAATGGAATGGGTCATGTCAATCAGATCATTCTACTAATGATGTGACCTTGTTAATCAAATAACAACTCTTTGTTCATGGTTAGGAAACATAACCATCTTTGATTAACAAGCTAGTCTAGTAGAGGCATACTAGTGACATATTGTTTGTTTATGCATTCACACATGTATCATGTTTCCGGTTAATACAATTCTAGCATGAATGATAAACATTTATCATGAAATAAGAAATAAATAATAACTTTATTATTGCCTCTAGGGCATATTTCCTTGATCTCCCACTTGCACTAGAGTCAATAATCTAGATTACATAGTAATGATTCTAACACCCATGGAGTCTTGGTGCTGATCATGTTTTGCTCGTGGAAGAGGCTTAGTCAGCGGAGTGCAACATTCAGATCCGTATGTATCTTGCAAATCTCTATGTCTCCCTGGACTAAGTCCGGAATGGAATTGAAGCGTCTCTTGATGTGCTTGGTCCTCTTGTGAAATCTGGATTCCTTTGCTAAGGCAATTGCTCGATATTGTCACAGAAGATTTTCATTGGACCCGATGCACTAGGTATGACACCTAGATGGGATATGAACTCCTTCATCTAGACTCCTTCATTAGCTGCTTCGAGCTGCTATGTACTCCGCTTCACATGTAGATCCCTTCTGACGCTTTGTTTAGAACTGCACCAGCTGACAGCTCCTCCGTTTAGTGTAAATCGTATCCGGTCTGCGATTTAGAATCGTCGGATGGGTGTCAAACTTGCATCAGCGTAACCGTTTCGATGAGCTCTTTGTCACCTCCATATCTGAGAAACATATCCTTAGTCCTTTTCAGATTATTTGAGGATGTTCTTGACGCTGTCCGATGATCCACTCTGGATTACTTTGGTACCTCCTGCTAAACTTATAGCAAGGCACACATCAGTGCAGTACACAGCATTGCATACATAATAGAGCCTATGGCTGAAGCATAGGAACATCTTTCATTTTCTCTCTATCTTCTGCGGTGGTCGGGCATTGAGTCTTACTCAACTTCACACCTTGTAACACGAGGCAAGAACCCTTTCTTTGCTTGATCCATTTGAACTTCTTCAAAATTTTGTCAAGGTATGTGCTTTGTGAAAGTCAATTAAGCGTCTTGATCTATCTCTATAGATCTTAATGCCCAATATGTAAGCAGCTTCACGAGGTCTTTCATTGAAAACTCTTATTCAAGTATCCTTTATGCTATCCGAAATTCTATATCATTTCCGATCAGCAATATGTCATCTACATATAATATCGAGAAATGCTCTGAGCTCCCACTCACTTTCTTGTAAATCTGAGGCTTCTCCAAAGTCTGTACAAACCCAAATGCTTTGATCACACTATCAAGCGTTTATTCAACTCGAGATGCTTGCAGTCCATAAATGGATCATTGGAGCTTGCATACTGTTAGCTCCTTTGGATCGATAAAACCTTCGGTTGCATCATATACAACTCTTCTTCGAGAAATCCATTCAGGAATGCAGTCTTTACATCCATTTGCCAAATTTCATAATCATAAAATCGGCAATTGCTAACATGATTCGGACAGACTTAAGCATCGCTCTGGGTGAGAAGGTCTCATCGTAGTCAATCCCTTGAACTTGTCGAAAACCCGCTGCGACAAGTCGAGCTTTAAACGATAACATTACCGTCGGCGTCGGTCTTCTTCTTGAAGATCCACTTGTTTTCTATTGCTTGCCTACCCTCGGGCAAGTCAACCAAAATCCATACTTTGTTTTCATACATGGATCCCATCTCAGATTTCATGGCCTCAAGCCATTTTAGGAATCTGGGCTCACCATCGCTTCTTCATAGTTCGTAGGTTCATCATGATCTAGTAGCATGATTTCCGAACAGGATTACCGTACCACTCTAGTGCGGATCTTACTCACGGTTGATCTCGAGGTTCTGCGGTAACTTGATCTGAAGTTTCATGATCAACATCATCAACTTCCTCACTACTTGGTGTAGATGTCTGAAACCGAGTTCTGCGACAAACTACTTTCAAGTAAGGGAGAGGTACTATTACCTCATCAAGTTCTACTTTCCTCCCACTCACTTCTTTGAGAGAAACTCCTTCTCTAGAAAGGATCCATTCTTAACAACGAATGTCTTGCCTTCGGATCTGTGATAGAAGGTGTACCAAGCTATCTCCTTTGGGTATCTATGAAGACACATTTCTCCGATTTGGGTTCGAGCTTATCGGGTTGAAGCTTTTTCACATAAGCATCGCATCCCCAAACTTTGAAAGCGACAACTTTGGTTTCTTGCCAAACCACAGTTCATAAGGTGTCGTCTCAGCGGTTTCGGCGGTGTTCTATTCAGTGTGAATCGGCCGTCTCTAGAGCATAACCCCAAAGCGATAGCGGTAAATCTGTAGAGACATCATAGATCGCACCATATCTAGTAAAGTGCGATTCTGACGTTCGGACACACCATTACGTTGTGGTGTTCGGGTGGCGTGAGTTGAAACTATTCGCATTGTTTCAAATGTAGACCAAACTTCGTAACTCAAATATTCACCTCCACGATCAGATCGTAGAAATTTAATTTTCTTGTTACGATGATTTTCAACTTCACTCTGAAATTCTTTGAACTTTTCAAATGTTTTGACTTATGTTTCATTAAGTAGATATACCCATATCTGCTTAAGTCATCTGTGAAGGTGAGAAAATAACGATATCCATACGAGCCTCAACATTCATCGGACCACATACATACGTATGTATGATTTCCAACAAATCTGTTGCTCTCTCCATAGTACCGGAGAACGGGGTTTTAGTCATCTTGCCCATAAGGCACGGTTCGCAAGTGCCAAGTGATTCATAATCAAGTGACTCCAAAGTCCATCGGTATGGAGTTTCTTCATCGCTTTACACGATATGACCTAAATGGCGAGTGCCACAAATAAGTTGCACTATCATTATCAACTCTGCATCTTTTGGTTTCAACATTATGAATATGTGTATCACTACTATCGAGATTCATCAAAATAGACCACTCTTCAAGGGTGCATGACCATAAAGATATTACTCATATAAATAGAACAACCATTATTCTCGATTTAAATGAATAACCGTCTCGCATCAAACAAGATCCAGATATAATGTTCATGCTCAGCGCAGGCACCAAATAACAATTATTTAGGTCTAAAACTAATCCGAAGGTAGATGTAGAGGTAGCGTGCCGACCGCGATCACATCGACTTTGGAACCATTTCCCAGCGCGCCGTCACCTCGTCCTTTGCGGTGTTAAGCAATCCGTAGTCCTGTTTGAGTTGCAAATATTAGCAGCAGAACCGATATCAAATACCAGTGCTCTGCGAGCTCTAGTAAGTACACATCAATAACATGTATATCACATATACCTTTGTTCACCTTGCCATCCTTCTTATCCGCCAAATACTTGGGGCAGTTCGCTTCGATGACGGTCTGCTTGCGGTAGAAGCACTCGATTTCAGGCTTAGGTCCAGACTTGGGTTTCTTCTCACGAGCAGCAACTTGCTTCTTGTTCTTCTTGAAGTTCCTTCTTCTTCCTTTGCCTTTCTTCTTGAAACTAGTGGTCTTATTGACCATCAACACTTGATGCTCCTTCTTGATTTCTACCTCCATGCCTTTAGCATTGCGAAGAGCTCGGTATAGTCTTTACTAACCCTTGCATATTATAGTTCATCACGAAGCCTTTGTAGCTTGGTGGCGATGATTGAAGAATTCATCAATGACACAATCATCGGAAGATTAACTCCCAATTGTGTCAAGTGATTGTAGTACCCGGACATTACGAGTATGTGCTCACTAACGAACTATTCTCCTCCATCTTGCAGCTATAGAACTTATTGGAGACTTCATATCTCTCAATCCGGGCATTACTTTGGAATATCAACTTCAACTCTGGAACATCTCATATGCTCCATGAGCGTTCAAAGCGTCGTTGAAGTCCGGTTCTAAGCCGTAAAGCATGGCACCTTGAACTATAGAGTAGTCATCAGCTTTGCTCTGCGAGACGTTCATAACATCGGTGTTGCTCTGCAGAACTGGCACCTAGCGGTGCATCGGGGCGTAACTCTTACGTGCAGCAATGAGGATAATCCTCAAGATTCTGGACCCGATCCGTGTAATGCTACCATCATCTTTCAACTTTGCTTTCTCAAGGAAGCATTAAAATTCAGCGGAACAACACACGAGCCATCTATCTACAATCAAACATAAACAAGCAAGATACTATCGGTACTAAGTTCATGATAAATTTAAGTTCAATTAATCATATTACTTAAGAACTCCCACTAGAGCAGACATCTCTCTAGTCATCTAAGTGATCACGTGATCCAAATCAACTAAACCATAACCGATCATCACGTGAAATGGAGTAGTTTTCAATGGTGAACATCTTATGTTGATCATATCTACTATATGATTCACGCTCGACCTTCGGTCTCCGTGTTAGAGGCCATATCACGCATATGCTAGGCTCGTCAAGTATAACTTGAGTATTATTCTGTGCAAAACTGGCTTGCACCCGTTGTAGATGGACGTGAGAGCTTATCACACCGATCATCACGTGGTGTATGCAGGCACGACGAACTTTGTAGCGGTGCATACTCGGGGAGAACACTTCTTGATAATTTAGTGAGAGATCATCTTATAATGCTACCGTCAGATCAAAGCAAGATAAGATGCATAAAGGATAAACATCACATGCAAATCAATATAAGTGATATGATATGGTCATCATCATCTTGTGCCGTGATCTCCATCTCCGCGGCACCACCATGATCACCATCGTCACCGGTAGCTGACACCTTGATCTCCATCGTAGCATCGTTGTCGTCTCGCCAATCTTATGCTTCTCGACTATCGCTACAGCTTAGTGATAAAGTAAAAAGCATTACAGAAGCGATTGCATTTCATACAATAAGCGACAACCATATGGCTCCTGCCGATTGCGATAACCGGTTACAAAACATGATCATCTCATACAATAAAATATAGCATCACGTCTTGACCATATCACATCACAACATGCCTGCAAAAACAAGTTAGGCGTCCTCTACTTTGTTGTTGCAAATTTTTACACGTGGCTGCTACGGGCTTAAGCAAGAACCAATCTCACCTCGCATCAAAACCACAGCGATACTTCGTCAAATAGACTCCGTTTAACCTTCTCAAGGACGGGCGTAGTCACCTCGGTTCAACTAAAAGTGAGAGAGGCGAGACACCCACGGTCACCTTTAAGCAGCGAGTGCTCGTGGCGGTGAAACCAGTCTCGCGTAAGCGTCTGGCGTAATGTCGGTTGCAGGCGCTTCATCTCCTGTACCGCTGAACAAAGTATGACATCTTTGGTAGGTAGTATGACTTATATCGCCCACAACTCACTTGTGTTCTACTCGTGCAAAACATCAAACCATAAAAACCTAAGGCTCGGATGCCTTTGTTGGGCAGCGTAGTAATTTCAAAAATTTCCTCGCACGCTGCAAGATCATGGTGATGCATAGCGAGAGGGGAGAGTGTTGTCTCGTACCCTCGTGGACAAATGGCGGAGCGATCTAGCGTAGAGGAAGTAGTCGTCACGTTCTCCTCGCGATCGACGATCGGCGCGTTCTACTCGGCCGGAAGTTCTTGACACCGTACAGCTCGATGGCGTCCTCGTGCTCCGATCCGGCGAATGTCGAGGAGAGTTCCGTCGACCTGACGGGCGTGGTAGACGATCTTGATGTTCTCGTATGGCGAGCTTCGCCTAAGCTGACGACGATATGACCGAGGTGGAATATGGTGGAGGCACGCACTTTGCGGCTAAGGCGATCCGTAGATCAAACTTGTGTGTTCTAGGTGCCCCCTGCCCCGTATATAAAGGAGCAAGGGGGTGCGGCCGGCCTAGGGAGGCGCGCTGGAGTCCTCTCCCAGGGAGTGGGACTCCCCCTTCCTAGTTGGAGTAGGATTGGGGAGGGAAGAAGGAAGCCGCGCCCCCTCCTTGTCCTATTAGGACTAGGGGGAGGCGCGGCCTGCCTGGCTGGCCTCTCTTCTCCCTCAAAGGCCACTAAGGCCCATTTAGTTCCGGGGGTTCGGTAACCTCGGTACTCCGATAAATTCGATTTCACCGGAACCATTCGAACTCCAAATATAGGCTTCCAATATATCAATCTTTATGTCTCGACCATTTGAGACTCCTCATCATGTCGTGATCACATCCGGGACTCGAACTTCTTGGGTACATCAAAATACATAAACTCATAATAAGCATCATTGAAGACCTTAAGTGTCGGACCCTACGGTTCGAGAACAATGTAGACATGACCGAGACCGTCTCCGGTCAATAACCAACAGCGGGACCTGGATGCCCATATTGGTTCCTACATATTCTCTGAAGATCTTTATCGATTGAGACCGCATAACAACATCGTTGTTCCCTTTGTCATCGGTATGTACTTGCAGAGATTCGATCGTCGGTATCAATACCTAGTTCATTTCCAACAAATCATTGCTCTCTCCATAGTACCGAGAACGGGTTTTAGTCATCTTGCCCATAAGGCACGGTTCGCAAGTGCCAAGTGATTCATAATCAAGTGACTCCAAAAGTCCATCAAGATGGAGTTTCTTCATGCGCTTTACATCGATATGACCTAAATGGCAAGTGCCACAAATAAGTTGCACTATCATTATCAACTCTCGATCTTTTGGTTTCAACATTATGAATATGTGTATCACTACTATCGAGATTCATCAAAATAGACCACTCTTCAAGGGTGCATGACCATAAAAGATATTACTCATATAAATAGAACAACCATTATTCTCTCGATTTAAATGAATAACCGCCTCGCATCAAACAAGATCCAGATATAATGTTCATGCTCAACGCAGCACCAAATAACAATTATTTAGGTCTAAAACTAATCCCAAGGTAGATGTAGAGGTAGCGCGTCGACCGCGATCACATCGACTTTGGAACCATTTCCCACGCCAGATCGTCACCTCGCCCTTTGCCGTTGTTCGCTAATCCAGTAGTCCCTGCTTCGAAGTTGCAAATATTAGCAATGTAACCAAGATCAAATACCCAAAAGCACGCGAGCTCTAGTAAGGTACACATCAATAACATGTATATCACATATACCTTTGTTCACTTTGCCATCCTTCTTATCCGCCAAATACTTGGGGCAGTTCCGCTTCAAAGGACTAGTCCGCTTGCAAGAGAAGCACTCGGCCAGTGCTTAGGTCCAGACTTGGGTTTTTTCTCCCGAGCAAAGAACTTGCTTGCTGTTCTTCTTGAAGTTCCTTCTTCTTCCCTTTGCCTTTCTTCTTGAAACTAGTGGTCTTATTGACCATCAACACTTGATGCTCCTTCTGATTTCTACCTCCGCAGCCTTTAGCATTGCGTAAGAGCTCTGTATAGTCTTTACTAACCCTTGCATATTATAGTTCATCACGAAGCCTTTGTAGCTTGGTGGCGTGATTGAAGAATTTCGTCAATGACACAATCATCCGAAGATTAACTCCCAATTGTGTCAAGTGATTGTAGTACCTGCACATTCTCGAGTATGTGCTCACTAATGTAACTATTCTCCTCCATCTTGCAGCTATAGAACTTATTGAGACTTCATATCTCTCAATCCGCATTCTGTTGAATATCAACTTCAACTCCCGAACATCTCATATGCTCCATGACGCTCAAAACGCCGTTGAAGTCCCGGTTCTAAGCCGTAAAGCATGGCACATCGAACTATAGAGTAGTCATCGCTTTTGCTCGCCAGACGCTCATAACATCCGTGTTGCTCCAAAGAAGCAGTTCGCACCCAGCGGTGCATCCAGACGTAACTCTTCAGGCAGCAATGAGGATAATCCTCAAAGTTACGGACCCAAATCCGTAATTGCTACCATCATCTTTCAACTTTGCTTTCAAGGAACGCATTAAAATTCAACGGAACAACAAAGACGAGCCATCTATCTACAAACAAACATAAACAAGCAAGATACTATCAGTACTAAGTTCATGATAAATTTAAGTTCAATTAATCATATTACTTAAGAACTCCCACTTAGACAGACATCTCTAGTCATCTAAGTGATCACGTGATCCAAATCAACTAAACCATAACCGATCATCACGTGAAATGGAGTAGTTTTCAATGGTGAACATCTTATGTTGATCATATCTACTATATGATTCACGCCGACCTTTCGGTCTCCGTGTTCCGAGGCCATATCTCGCATATGCTAGGCTCGCCAAGTATAACCTGAGTATTCAAGGTGCAAAACTGGCTTGCACCCGTTGTAGATGGACGAGAGCTTATCACACCCGATCATCACGCGGTGTCCGGGCACGATTTAACTTTGGCAACGGTGCATACCGGGAAAACACTTCTTGATAATTTAGTGAGAGATCATCTTATAATGCTACCGTCAATCAAAGCAAGATAAGATGCATAAAGGATAAACATCACATGCAAATCAATATAAGTGATATGATATGGTCATCATCATCTTGTGCTTCGTGATTCCATCTCGCAGCACCACCATGATCACCATCGCCACCGCGCGACACCTTGATCTCCATCGTAGCATCGTTGTCGCCTCGCCAATCTTATGCTTCTACGATTATCGCTACCGCTTAGTGATAAAGTAAAGCATTACGTAGGCTTATTGCATTTCATACAATAAAGCAACAACCATATGGCTCTCGCCAATTGTCGATAACTTCGTTACAAAACATGATCATCTCATACAATAAAATATAGCATCACGCCTTGACCATATCACATCACAACATGCCCTGCAAAAACAAGTTAGACGCCCTCTACTTTGTTGTTGCAAATTTTACGTGGCTGCTACGGGCTTAAGCAAGAACCAATCTCACCCACGATCAAAACCACAACGATATTTCACAAATAGACTCCGCTTTTAACCTTCTCAAGGACCGGGCGAGTCACACTCGGTTCAACTAAAGTGAGAGAGACAGACACCCACCAGTCACCTTTAAGCAACGAAAGTGCTCGTGGCGGTGAAACCAGTCTCGCGAAGCGCACGCTGTAATGTCGGTCCGGGCCGCTTCATCTCACAATACCGCTGAACCAAAGTATGACATGCTGGTAGGTAGTATGACTTGTATCGCCCACAACTCACTTGTGTTCTACTCTGCAAAACATCAAACCATAAAAACCTAGGCTCGATGCCACTGTTGGGGAACGAGTAATTTCAAAATTTTCCTACGCACACGCAAGATCATGGTGATGCATAGCAACGAGAGGGGAGAGTGTTGTCTACGCACTCAGAGACCCGGCGGAAGCGATCACAACGTAGAGGAAGTAGTCAGACGCTCTCCTCGCGATCCGACCGATCCCGGCCACATTCGGCGCCCGAGTTCTTGACACACGACAGCTCGATGACATCCTCAGACTCGATCCAGCCGAATGTCGAGGGAGAGTTCCACAAGACGACGGGCAGGACGATCTTGATGTTCTATCGCGCAGAGCTTCGCCTAAGCTTCATGACGATATGACCGAGGTGGAATATGGTGGAGGGGGCACCGACACGGCTAAGGAACGATCCAGATCAAACTTGTGTGTTCTAGGGTGCCCCTGCCTCAGATATAAAGGAGCAAGGGGGGTGCGGCGGCCTAGAGGAGGCGCTGCTGAGGAGTCCTACTCCCACCGAGTAGGACTCCCCTTCCTAGTTGGAGAGGATTGGGGAGGGAAGAAGGAAGGGGGCGCCTCCTCCTTGTCCTATTCGGACTAGGGGAGGGGCGCTGCCTGCCCCTGGCCGGCCCCTCCTCTTCTCCTCGAGGCCCACTAAGGCCCATTTAGTTCTCGGGGTTCCAGAACCTCCCTGCATCTCTCAGAATTCCTCGATTTCACCCGAACCATTCAACTCCAAATATAGGCTTCCAATATATCAATCTTTATGTCTCGACCATTTCGAGACTCCTCATCATGTCCGTGATCACATCCGGACTCAACTTCTTCGTACATCAAAATACATAAACTCATAATAACCGCCATCGAAACCTTAAGCGTGCGGACCCTACGGTTCGAGAACAATGTAGACATGACCGAGACACGCCTCCCGTCAATAACCAACAGCGGACCTGGATGCCCATATTGGTTCCTACATATTCTACGAAGATCTTTATCGGTCAGACCGATAACAACATACGTTGTTCCCTTTGTCATCGGTATGTACTTGCCCGAGATTCGATCGTCGGTATCCAATACCTAGTTCAACCTCGTTACGCAAGTCTCTTTACTCGCTTCAGAATACATCATCTCACAGCTAACTCATTAGTTGTAATGCTTGCAAGGCTTCAAAGGATGTGTATTACCGAGAGGGCCCAGAGATACCTCTCCGACAATCGGAGTGACAAAACCTAATCTTGAAATACGCCAACCCAACATCCGCCTTTGGAGACACCTGTAGTACCCTTTATAATCACCCGATTACGCCAGGACGCTTGGTAGCACCCAAAGTGTTCCTCCGTAAACGGAGTTGCATAATCTCATAGTTACAGTGAACATGTATAAGTCATGGATAAAAGCAAGAGCAACATACTAAACGATCGTGGTGCTAAGCTAATGGAAATGGGTCATGTCAATCGATCATTCTACTAATGATGTGACCTTGTTAATCAAATAACAACTCTTTGTTCATGGTTAGGAAACATAACCATCTTTGATTAATAAGCTAGTCTAGTAGAGGCATACTAGTGACATGTTGTTTGTTTATGCATTCACACATGTGTCATGTTTCCGGTTAATACAATTCTAGCATGAATGATAAACATTTATCATGAAATAAGGAAATAAATAATAACTTTATTATTGCCTCTAGGGCATATTTCCTTCAACTCGGGGCATATTGCCCTCTGAGCCAGCGTTCCGGTTTGATGTGTCAAGATATCGCAGCGCCGACGCACCCACTCCACACACACAAAACTCGAACTTTCTCGATGATGAAGTTACAGACTCGGTGAAAAGGATGTTGAATGAACCGGAGCACCTCTCGTGCTCAAACCGTCTAGCTCCTCATCGCATTCACCAACAAACCACCATGTAAGTTTCTAATTGCTTCACCATTAAACCTGTATCGCTTCATGTATCTAACATTTAATCCCTTCCGATCCAGGTGATAATCCGCTTTGGAGCAAGAAACTTTCACAAGACAAAGCGGAGAAAGCAGTATGCCAACCCGCCCAAAACAAAAATTGTCAAGAAATCAGCCCATAAGAGAAAGACCATCGCTTCATCCGACCCGCCATTGACGATGATGTGGGTAATCCGAACTTGATTCTCTTGGCTTGCTTTTTACACGCCTTTATTGATGATGATGCTTGTCGATGATGTCAAGCCAAAGAACGCAGGATTTGCCGAGGTAACTATTCTTTCTTCCGATTCAACAAATTTGCCTTTACCAAAATTTCGCCAGCAAACCGAAAGTTAATTTTTCTCACCCTCTTGCTTATTTGGATCCCAAATTTCTTATGAAGACACAACAACATGAAGCTCGCCAGACCACCCCAAGACAATGGGTCGTAGTTACTCTCGCCGGTTTACCAAACAGCCCGGTTCGAAGCGCCGCCCGAGGTCTCCGACCTTTTTATTGCTTTAAATTCCAAAGCGGGTTTCTTCCACAACCTCTTAATCCGTCCGACCGATTATCGTGTTACTTCCCATTCATCCTCCGCGAATCTCACCACTCAGCTACCTCCGTTGAAGATAGCCGCCGGTAAGTCAAACCGCCATATGCTTTCGATATATTCAGAATGGATATGCCTTTTCCCGACTCTTTGTCTCTTTAGAACAAAACCGAAACCCAGCAAAAGGCCCGCTGGACAAAATAGTCAAGAAGGCTCAGATCATGAGAGAGCCGGATCTTGAAAATTTTGCCTCAAGATATTCCCAACGATCCTCCGTTCAAGAGGAGGTTATTCTCAAGAGAGGCTCTGTCAATACTTCAAACTCGCCGATCCACTGCCAAAGACCGCTCGGTTTGAGAAACCTCGCAGTCTCGCTACTAAAACGGCCGTGCCTACACAATCCGTCGAGTCGAAGATGATGACGCTAGATTATCGGTATGGGCCGCTCAACCGGGGAATCCTACAACCTTAACCAGGCATACTGTGAAAGAGGATTATTCCACCCTGAATAAAGGAAAGTGGGATGTCGGACTGGAAACATACGCTGCTTTAAGCGCCCAAGACCTTCATTCTGGCTATTTAAACCGGCTTTATACTAGCCGTGACTATGAAGCTGGCCTGGTCAAGTTAATGAGGGACAAGTTTGAGGTAATTCACTCCTTTCCTTACTACCAGTATATCAGTTCTTGCAGCCCCCAAGGGCCGGTTTGTAATCTTGATCAAACCGGGACTTGACCATATTTCTTAATCCATTTTGAAATCTACCTGCATAACCACAAGGGCCGGTTTAACTCTACTTATTTAAACTGGTACTTCAATAAAAACTGCCTTAGGAAACATTGGTAGATCAAATAGCCATTAGCCCCCAAGTGCCAAGTTGAATACTTGTATTGAGCTTGGGACTTTGTCACCTAGTATCAATATAAAAATCAAGGTACATTAGCCCCAAGTGTCAAGCATATAACTGTTGTGTGGTTGGGACTTTGACTTCCTTGAATTTCGGCTGATCATACCGCCGATACACAAGCCGAGGTGAAAATCAAAGACGACCGGATTGCCGATTTACAAGCTGCTTTGAAAACCCAAAGAAGTCAAACAGAGAAGGGCAAGAAAGAATTAACCGCTGCTTTGAACGCTGCTGAACAAGTGAAGGAAAGCTTGAAGAAAGAACAGCGGATCGGGCCACCGAGAAGGCCAATTTGATCAAACGGGCGTAAAATGTCAAGCTGCCCTTAAACCGTAGTAGATGATCCGACACCAGAAGCGGCAAGTACACTCTATGATCGCGCAATCTTTGGTAAGCTTCCTTTGAACAATTGTGACATGTTGCACCTGTCAGACATTATTCGGTTTAGAACTAACTGCTTATCGCTTGTAGGCACACGCTTGGGCACTTAGGAAATGATGTGCGAAGAAATCAAGGCTTTCTACACTTTAGTAGAACAGTTATATACCGGAGCCCAACAGATCATCACCACAGCCTCTCATAACAATCCGCACCTTCCTTGATTCAAGATACTCAACCGGCTGTCCATGCTTCTCGCCCGGATTGAAGAGGTGAAAAATCTGTCGCTCGAACCGGAGCCATTAACGCTTTGATCCGAGCCAAGGCATGGGTACCAGACTTTGATCCTCAGAGAAGCAGCTCAAGGGTATCTCAAAGGTTAAAGATGATGGTTCTTATTTCAATGAAGAGGATTTACGGCTATAAACCGCAGGCAAGACGCTTCTCGCTTGTCACCGGTCAAGAAGCCGATTTGGAGCATTATCAAGCACAATACAATGATCAAAACAAGCGAAAGTGCTCGCCTCAACCTTTGAAGCGGAAAATCTGATCCTCCAATCCGTAAGCATACTTACGCCTCCCGATATTGAACCGCTTTTTTCGATCCACGAAGAAGCTGTCTTCCAAGCGCTTAATGGGAATCGATCGACCACCGTGGATTTCCAGCCAATGGGTAGAGACGAGGAGGTCAAGCGGCGGAGGATGAAGAACAGGCTTAAACCGTGGCCGGTTTAAAATGCATTGCTAGCGGTATACCCAAAGAACAATGATCTCACTTGGGCACCGTGGTTGCCTTGTAATAACTTTTAGTTAAAACTTTTGTTGCTTGAATATGCCTTCGCATAAGTAGTGAAACTTTTGCTTGATTCGTATTTCCGCAACCTAAAAAGTCTAACCTTGGTGGCGGCGATACCACCACCGGTTTATGGTATTCAAATAGATATATCGAATTCCAATAAATATGTGATACAAATACCGCCGTGTCTGGCATGAAGTCAAGCGAGCTAAACTTGAAGCGGAGGCTTTAAAAACCATGACCGCTCAGAAGCGGGAGAAAATAACTCCTATATAAACCGTGCTGAATCAGACAAGCCCCTTGTTATTCAATGATGATTAACAGGAAGAAGGTAAACCGCGTATAAAACTCCGCGTAATATTAAATCGTGTTCGCCAGTTTGTAATCGATAAATGAAACCGATAAAATGTTTGTCGGTTTAAAAACGCAACAACAAAAAAATCGAATACCAATTATGTGAAAATATGGCAACAAAGGCAATAACTTTGCAAAAGAAAAGCTTCATTGAGCTGGTCGATGGCATTACCATGGTCGACGCAACCAAGCCCCCCGAAGGCGAAGCGATGGTGCCAATCGCCAGTCCCCAAAAGACTCTTGGCGAGTACGCCGCCAAGTGGCATGACATTGGTCTGGTTCACCAAGCCCCCAAATGACTTCCGCCCTATTGGTCGACTCAAGAGGCGTGACTGTTCAGACGTGACCGTGTCCCCAATGATCTGGTGGCTTTCGCTTATCAAGAGGTGTTGCATTGGTTCGACACCACCAAGCCCCCAAGTGATAAAAACAAATGTCAAGGGGTAAACCGAGGCCGCTTTAAAAATGTAGCACTCCATGTAACCACGCATGATAAGAAAGACAGAGACCCCACTTTAGCCGAGGTCTGTTTTTATTATATCAAAGATAATATATACATTGTCATGATATGTACATAAACCGAGCCGATGACTCAAGTGTAGTAAGGTCAAGATGAGCTATATTCCACGGCTCGTTGGTCTCCTCCTCTCGATGTACGTGAGTCTTGACGCCTCGAATATCAATCGATAGTATGATCCGTTGTGTAGATTCTGCCGACCACAAAAGGTCCTTCCCAAGGTGGGGATAACTTATGCATATCCGTTCGGTCTTGATGAGGCGAAGCACCAAATCTCCATCTTGAAAGGCTCGTTTTAACCCGGCGATCGCGATAACGACGAAGATCTTGCTAGTAAATCACCGAACGAGCAGCTGCCATATCACGCTCCTCATCCAATAGGTCCAAAGTGTCCTGCCGTGCCGTCTCATTGTCCGCTTCAACATAAGCCGCTACACGGGCGAATCATGCCTCGATATCACCGGGAGAACGCCGCCGCCCGTAGACCATGAAAAACGTGTATACCCGTGGACCGTTTGGCGAGTATTGATACTCCATAGCACCGATGGTAGCTCTTCAACCCAGCACTCGGTGTTCTTCAGAACGGAACCGTAAGTCGGGTTTGATGCCTCAGAAGATCTCTTGATTAGCTCGCTCGCCTCGCCCGCTGGATCGGGGTGAGCCACCGATGACACGCTGTCGGATGTGCTCACGCTCAGTAACTCTTTCATAACACCCTTGGATAAATTAGTACCATTATCGAATGATACCGTGTGGAAAGCCAAACCGAAAATCACCTTTTTGATGAATCGCACCGCTGCCGCATCACACTTGGCCGACAGTTCGCTTCAACCCACTTGGTGAATTTGTCCACCGCCACCAATAGATGGGTCTTCTTATCCTTGATCGCTTAAATGGTCCGACCATATCTAGCCCCCTGTTGCAAATGGCCACGTTATTGGGATCATCCTCAATTCTTGCGCCGGCACATGAGCACGCTCGAAAATTTCTCGACATCCATCACACCGCTTAACCAAGTCCTCCGCATCGCAGTGCAATAACCAAGAAATCCTCGACGGAACGCTTTGCCACCAAGGACTTTGAACCGGCGTGATGTCCACAATCCCTTCATGGATTTCTTAAGATTTCACAGCCTTCCTCGGGAAACACAACGCTGAAACGCCTCGATACATCGCAATGATGCAACTCACCATTAAGAACCGCTATAGATTTGGAGCGCCGGATTATCTGCTCAGCCGTAATCTCATCTTCCGCAACTCCTCGAGTCATATACGCAAGAAAAGGAATCGCCCAATCCGAATAGCATGTAATGCTGCCACCAACCGAGCCTCCGGATCAGAATAGCTAAACCGCTTCACCGTGGAGCCGGATCGACGGGTTGTGCAAGACGTCCAAAAAGACATTAGGCGGGACTGGTTTACGCTGAGAACCCAACCGGCTTAAAGCGTTCACCGCTTCGTTCTTCCGGCGATCCACATGATCCACTTGATAACCCTTGAAGCAACCTGCGATATTATCCACTTCTCGACGATATGCAGCCATAAGCGGTCCTTAGAGTCCCAAGTGCCGATACTTGCCGAGCTACCAAGTCCGAAGTCACCAAAGCACTTAACCCGCTTAAGTTCATCTCCTTAGCCATCCGGAGGCCATGGAGCAAGGCTTCAGACTCAGCTGCATTATTAGTACAAGGGAACATTAAACGGAGAACGAATAAAATTTATCACCGTGGGAAGTTAAACGACTCCAGCCCTCGAGCCTTCCAACCACCGGATCCGTCGAAATGAATAGTCCAATATGTATGATCCGCCTCTCCTCTGGCGCTTGTAACTCCGGCCCACCATTAATGAAATCAACAAGTGCTTGTGACTTCACCGCTCGCGTGGTATATACTTTAGTCCATGCGCCCAAGCTCGATGGCCCATTTTGCAATCCAGCCAATCGCCTCCCGGTTCAGATGATATCACCCAAAGGAGCTGAACTAACCATCGTGATAGGGTGCCTTGAAATATCGCTTCAGCTCGATCGCCATAAAAACGCCATAGACTAGCTTCGCCAATGCGGATACCGCTGCTTGACTCAATAAGCACCTCATCGATATAATAAACCGCCGCTGAACCGATATTCTTGCTCGCTTCCTTGCGCCCACCACGATAGCCACACTTATCGCCGAGCATTGGCTGCCACATATAATAACAAAGGGCCTTGTCAACCGGAGCCGCAAGAACAGCGGATTGGCCAATCGCCGCTTTAGATCCTCAAATGCATCGTCAAGAGCCGGACCTGCATTTAAATTATCTGCCTTCCTCAAGATTCGGTATAAGGGATAGCCTTTCTCCGAGGCGGCCGATAAACCGCTCAACGCAGCGATTTCGCCCGCCGACGCTGAACATCATTGATACACTTCGGTTTAGCCAAGGAAGTAATAGCTTTAATTTTCTCCGGATTAGCCTCAATTCTCTGTTAGACACCGTAAACCCCAATAACTTGCTCGCCGAACACCAAAGACACACTTGGCCGGATTAAGCATCATCTTATAAATGCTAAGTTGTCGAAGGTTTCTTCAAATCTTCCACCGTTGTCTCCTTTGTCTTGATTTCACCACAATATCATCCACGTAAGCATGTACATTGCGCCGATCTAGGTATGCGTGCAATTTCTGCACACACCACCGATAAGTAGCTCGGGCGCTTTTGAGCCCAAAAGGCATAGATACATAGCGTAAGGCTCCAAAGGGGTTATAAACGCTGTTTTCTCCTGGTCCTTAACCGCCATTTTTATCTCGATGATATCCAGAGTACGATCCAAAAACTTAAACGCCACATCTCCGCCGTGGCATCAATAACTGATCAATGCGGGAGGGCAAAAGGATCTCGCCGACATGCTTTGTTAAGATCTCGTAGTCCACACACGCACGCCAGTGCCATTTTTCTTAAGGACCAGCACCGGATTAGCAAGCCACTCGATGAAACACTCAATGATAAAGCCAGCCGCCAAAAGCCTCGCCACTTCCTCTCCAATGGCTTTGCGCTTTCTTCGTTAAACCGGCGGAGGAACTGTTTCACCGGTTTATACTTAGGATCCACATTAATGTGTGCTCACGAGTTCCTCGGTACACCGCATGTCGATGGCTTCCATGCAAAGATATCCCGTTCTCACGGATGAACTCGATGAGCGCGCTTTCCTATTTGGGATCCAGGTTGGCACTGACAGTGAACTGCTTGGACGAATCGCCTGGCACGAAGTCAACAAGCTTGGTCTCAGCCGCCGATTTAAACTTCAGATCCGATTCATGCTCTGTAGTTGGCTTCTTCAAAGGGGTCATATCTGCCGGATCAACGTTGTCCTTATAGAACTTCAACTCCTCCGGGCACGCACCGCCTCGCATAAGCTGCATCACCTTCCTCACATTCCAAAGCAACTCGGCCGCTTCCATGCACCGCTATCGCCTTTGTAACCCGCATTTTGAGCTGCAAGTAGATATAACAAGGTCGTGCCATGAACTTAGCATAAGCTGGCCGCCCAAAAAGGCATGATATGGACTCGGATTTTCACCACTTCAAAAGTTAGCTTTTCGCACCGAATCGTGCTCGCTCCAAAAGCCACATCCGTGGCTATCTTACCAACAGATAAGCAGATTTGCTCGGTACTACGCCATGGAACAACCGTATTGACGGTCTCGAGATCCTTGTTTGTTAGACCCATGCGACGGAAAGTTTCATAGTATAATATATTAATACCGCTTCCTCCATCCATAAGTACCTTAGTGAACTTATAGCCCCCACCGAGGGTCTACTACCAATGCTACCGCCCGGATTATCAACCCGGGGATGGTCCTCTACTCCACACGATAGGCTGCTCCGACCAGCGAAATAACGCGGCAAGGCCGGTTCAACAGAGTTTATCGCTCGCCAGAAGCTTCCGATCGCTTTGTCCAAACTAGTTGTGAAAACATGATATCGCCCACTATTCAACCGCTGGTTGGCTCGATAACTCGACCGCTATTGCTGCTGCTGGCCACCCCGATTATTCTCGACTATTGTGATCGCTTTGATTAAGCCCTCGAACTGAAGCTCCATCCCGACCCGCCCGTGGAAACCGGATCCTCGAATCGCCACCGACCCTCGGTCATACCGAAAGCATTGGAGTTTTTGAATTCTCTGATAATATAACAATTTTTCCAGAGATGGTTCATGGGGACTCCTTCGCCCCTGCTTGGGGCAAGGTTGATTCAATAAGTAATTCAAACGGCTCAGATAGGATTTTGGCCCCGATTCGCTTTGCACTCGCGCGCCATGCCCTCTCGTCTCCGCGATTAGTGTTGGCTACAAAGTCCAAAGTTGCCATCGGCCTTGCGCTTGCCTCCGCTTTCCATGACCCGCCGGTTTGTACCGCCGCCCTTGAGTTGCTGTTCTTCTTTCCTTCCTCGCTTCATCATCATCAGCTTCAGGATCCTTGGTACCGCCTCAATCAGCATATTTCACCAAAGCGCCATGAGGGTTCCTATGTCATTACGTAACCGCTTCATACGCCCCAATTTTAATTTTAAAGGCTCAAACCGCAGTTGCCTTCTAATGTTAAGATCGCAGAGTCGGCATGATCCGGCCGGAGGAGTGCAAAATCTTAAACACGGCGCATCTAACGGGTTGTTGACTTCTTCCTCCCCGGACACAAGCCGCCAGTGTCTACTATGGACTTAGGCTGCTTACACGCATCCTTGAAGTTTCGATAAACCGGCCCGTGAATCGCCCATGAGCTGATAGAATTGGGCGGTAAGCTATTTAACCAAGTACGGTCGTGCCTTCCAAAGATCATGGTGAAGTACTTTGCACATGCGGTCTCATCAACATCTAGCATCTCCATGGCCATCTCATAACTTTCAACCCACGCTTGGGACAGATTCATGTGTAATTCGGCACCTTGCGTGGGCCCTTAAAATCTTTAGGCAGACGCACATTGCGTAAAGCGGGGATTAAACAGGGCACCCCTAAAGCGGATGGGACTCCTGGCCCGGCGAAGGTGGTAGGGCGAACCGGTGTGTGTTGACCCGCGTCATCCTGTGCTGCTAACTCGGCCTCCCTGCGTGCTCGGGCCCGATCCACCACCTCCTGAGCATCACGGATGCCACTCATCTGGTGATTGCCTCGGGCCGCTTCACGGTCCCGCGCGTTGCTTGATATGGCCGGTTCATCCATACGCCAGAATTCGCTTGACGGGCGAGAGTGAATCCGATCACGGCCAGATGAATTTTTAACTCGCCGGATCAGCGCAGTCCCGAGAAGCTCCTTAACCCGGCGGTCTCAACCGCCAGGGGAATCTCTTCGATCGATCGCTTCCACCGTCAGGCGGCGGCCGCAACAAGGTTGTCCATAGGATTAGAATAATGACCTGGGGTGTTCTGATCAGCGGAGGAACCACCATGTTCTGCTGCGGAGGCTCCATCAGCGTGGTTGGACCGCCGCCCCTGCTCCCGGTGCCTCAATCCGCTTACCTCCTGTCGGCCGGGCGGGTTATCGGGTCCGCTCCCGGGTCCGGAAGAGATTTCTAGGATCAAATCCTAATGGCAGCGCGATCTATACTTCCGCTTCAACACCTCTCGCGACGCACTCGTCAAGCATGAGTTTGTAGGCTCGCGGCGCCCGTGAGCGTTTCGCTCATGCCATGCGCCTTCTTCTCGACGCTTAGATCCGCTGGCTTATGGATCTCGCTCTCTCACCTTTGCAATTTCTGCATTATGAGCCTCCCGATCCGCGGGTTGTCTCTTCGCCATAAGCGCTAGCGCATCAAATAGATCTCGACAGAACTTGAACTGCAGCGCATCGCCTCTCGCGCCTTGTTGCCGCCGCTGAACCGAAAGCATCGCCGCTACGGTTGAAGAGTGGTTCGCCGCCGCGCATCGCCATGAATACTCCAACCCGTTGAACTGGCTTGGGGGTCCGAATATCACACCGCCGGAACAACCCCGATCATATCGCCCTGCAGCTGGTACAATGACTCGGTCTCTCCTGCTGAAGATTCATCGCCGGAATAAACGACGGTCTCACTACCGTGTTCTGAACCGGCGTTGTCCTCTCCTCCGTGGATGACTCCAACGAAGACATGCTTCATGGCCGGTTTAACCTGGGCAGGTCGCGCACGCTGAGCCGTCTCGATGAGGTCGGTGCAGATGTCCGCCAGCCCAGCTCCCGATCTTGCCGATGAAACGTATGCCGCCAAGGGGACCCGTGATCCAGACTCGACAATCGCCTCGGACCCCATCCGCGCCATCGATGTAGATCCGCCGCGACGACTTTTGGTCATCCGACCCACGATGTAGCCTTCGAGCCCTTTGAGCTTGCCCTCCAAGATCGCCAAACCATCGTGGCGATAGCCCCACGGTGGGTGCCAACCGTCGTGGATTTGTCACGGCAGATGTCCTAGCGTAAGGACTTAGTCGTGGAGCCATCGCTACGGGTTTACTTGAAGGGGTTAAAGCGACACAAAGACACAAGGGTTTATACTAGTTCGCCCTTCAATGAAGGTAAAGCCTACGCCTAGTTGTGATGGAATTGACGAGTCTCGATGGCTAGGAGCAAACAAGCTTCGCTTAGGCTCGAGTTGTGGTTGTCTATCTTTGAACTGCCGCCGGTCGCCCCTTATATACACGAGTGACGCCTGGCCGGTTCATAGAGTCCTAACCGTTCATACTGTGATCCCGTTGGTATCTCTATTCCTAACTTACAATACAAGTTATACATCAGGCCGGTTTACGGCTACAAGTTCTAAACCGACTATAGGCCTTGGGCCTTTCTCTACTTGTACCACTAATGGAGTTAACTCGGCCCAAGCTGGCCGGTTTACACCTAGTGGTAATATCCCCAACATATCCTGTCTACCACTTTTATCTCACATAATTTGCCTATCTTGAGGCATCGTACCCGAAAGGGATTGACAACCCCTTTTAACACGTGGGGTTGCGAGTACTTGTTATTTGTGTGCAGGTGTTGTTTATGTGGTGTGAGGATGTTCTCCTGCTGGTTCGATAACCTTGGTCTCATCATTGAGGGAAATACCTACCGTCGCTATACTGCATCATCCCTTCCTCTTTGGGAAATACCGACGTAGTTCTAGCAGACATCACCGACCTCGACCTACTCCTCGCGCCGTCGACCCTCGCCCCGCCGTCGCATCATCTCCTTCACCTCCTGCCTTAGTCCCCCTGCATCAGCCCCTATAGTCGCAGTCCCCTGCCTCATCATCGCTTGCTGCGGCCTCTGCTTCCTTTGCATCGAGCCAGAGCTCTCCCGCTCAAGACTCTGCTCGTGCTCCTGCCAGATCGAGCGAGCGAGGAGAGCGCTCGTATTGGCTGCGTTGGGTCTCTTCGTTGTTTCGTGAGCATTAGAATCCTATCGCCAAGTTCATCTACGACGGCCAACCGGACCCTTGATACGTCTCCAACGTATCTATAATTTTTGATTATTCCATGCTATTATATTACCCCTTTTGGATGTTTATGGGCTTTATTTACACATTTATATCATTTTTGGGGACTAACGTACTAACCGGAGGCCCAGCCCGTATTGCTGTTTTTTGCCTATTTCAGTATTTCAAAGAAAAGGAATATCAAACGGAGTCCAAACAGAATGAAACCTTCGGGAGCGTGATTTTTGGAACGAATGTGATCTAGAGAACTTGGAGTGCAAGTCAAGAAGCTTGCGAGGCGGCCAGGAGACAGGAGGGCGCGCCCACCCCCTCTGGGCGCGCCCCTATCTCCTGGGCCACACAGGCGGCCACCGACGTACTACTTCCTCCTATATATACCTACGTACCCCGGAAACATCCAGGGAGCCAACGAAACCCCTGATCTGCTCTCCCATCTTGGAACCTTCGTCGACGCTCCGACGGAGGGGGAATCGACCATGGAGGGCTTCTACATCAACACCATAGCCCCTCCGATGAGTTGTGAGTAGTTTACCACAGACCTTCGGGTCCATAGTTATTAGCTAGATGGCTTCTTCTCTCTTTTTGGATCTCAATACAATGTTCTTCCCCTTTCTTGTGGAGATCTATTCGATGTAAACTCTTTTTGAGGTGTGTTTGTCGATATCCGATGAATTGTGGGTTTATGATCAAGTTTATCTATGAGAAATATTTGAATCTCATCTGAATTCTTTTATGTATGATTGAGTTATCTTTGCAAGTCTCTTCAATTATCAGTTTGGTTTGGCCTACTAGATTGATCTTTCTTGCCATGGGAGAAGTGCTTAGCTTTGGGTTCAATCTTTATGTGTCCTTTCCCAAAGGATGCTAGGGCAGCAAGGCACGATTGTATTGTTGTCATCAAGGATAAAAAGATGGGATTTATATCATATTGCTTGAGTTTATCCTCTACATCATGTCATCTTTCTTAATGTGTTACTCGTTTTTATGAACTTAATACTCTAGATGCAGCAGAGTCGGTCGATTTGGAGTAATAGTAGTAGATGCAGCAGAGTCGGTCTACTTGTTGCGACGTGATGCCTATATACATGATCATGCCTAGATAATCTCATAATTATTCGCTTTTCTATCAATTGCTCGACAGTAATTTGTTCACCCACCATAACACTTATGCTATCTTGAGAGAAGCCACTAGTGAAACCTATGGCCCCCGGGTCTATCTTTTATCATATAAGCTTTCAATCTATTTTTATTTGCATCTTTACTTTTTTGCATCTATATTATAAAATACCAAAAATATATTTATCTTATCATATTATCTCTATCGATCTCACTTTGAAGTGGCCGTGAAGGGATTGAAAACCCTTTATTGCGTTGGTTGCGAGTTCTTTGTTTGTTTGTGTAGGTGCGTGGGACTTTTGAGGAGCCTCCCATCGGATTGATACCTTGGTTCTCAAAAATGAGGGAAATACTTACGCTACTATTGTTGCATCACCCTTTCCTCTTCAAGGAAAACCAACACAAGCTCAAGACGAGCAAGAAGGATTCTCGGCGCCGCTGTCGGGAGGTCTTCGCCAAGTCAAGACATCCCAAGTACCCATCACAAACTCATCTCCCTCGCATTTACATTATTTGCCATTTGCCTCTCGTTTTCCTCTCCCCCACTTCACCCTCCGCTTTATTTGCCCTCTCTTTCCCAATCTCCTCCTCTCTTTTCGCTTGCCTTTTTCTGTTTGCTTGTGTGTTGGATTACTTGTTGCCATGGCGCAAGATAATACCAAATTGTTTGATTTCTCCAATACCAATAAAAATGATTTCCTTAGTACTCCGATTGCTCCTCTTAATGATGTTGAGTCTTGTGAAATCAATACTGCTTTGCTGAATCTTGTTATGAAAGATCAATTCGCCGGCCTTCCCAGTGAATATGCCGCTATCATCTAAACAACTTTGTTGATTTGTGTGATATGCAAAATAAGAAAGATACGGATAATGATATTGTTAAATTGAAGTTATTTCCGTTTTCACTTAGAGATCGTGCTAAAGTTTGGTTTTCGTCTTTGCCTAAAAATAGTATTGATTCTTGGAGTAAGTGCAAAGATGCTTTTATCTCTAAATATTTTCCTCCCGCTAAGATTATCACTCTTAGGGACGATATTATGAATTTTAAACAACTTGATCATGAGCATGTTGCCCAACTTGGGAAAGAATGAAATTGATGATTCGCAATTGCCCTACTCATGGTTTGAATTTATGGATCATCATACAAATTTTTTATGCCGGTTTGAACTTTGCTTCTAGAAATCTTTTAGATTCAGCCGCGGGAGGCACGTTTATGGAAATCACGTTAGGAGATGCTACAAAAATTCTTGGTAATATTATGGCTAATTATTCTCAATGGCACACCGAAAGATCTTCTAGTAAAAAAGTGTGTGTTATAGAAGAAATCAATGTTTTGAGTGGAAAGATGGATGAACTTATGAAGTTGTTTGCTACTAGAAATACTCCTCTTGATCCCAATGATATGCCTTTGTCTACTTTGATTGAGAATAATAATGAATCTATGGATGTGAATTTTGTTGGTAGGAATAGTTTTGGAAACAATGCTTATAGAGGAAACTTTAATTCTAGACCGTCCCTTAGTAATTCCTCTAATAATTATCGAAATTCCTACAATAATTCTTATGGTAATTTTAATAAGATGCCCTCTGATTTTGAGAATAGTGTGAAAGAATTTATGATTTCTCAAAAGAATTTTAATGCCTTGCTTGAAGAAAAATTGCTCAAAGTTGATGATTTGGCTAGGAACGTTGATAGACTTTCGCTTGATGTTGATTCTCTTAAACTTAGATCTTCCCCTCCTAAGAATGATATCAGTGAGTCTCTCAAAGCAATGAGAATTTCCATTGATGAGTGCAAGGAAAGAACCGCTAGATTGCGTGCTAAGAAAGATTGCTTTGCAAAGGCGTGTTCTTCTAGTTTCAATGAAAATAATGATGAAGATCTTAAAGTTATTGATGTGTCTCCCATTAGATCTTTGTTTTGCAATATGAATCTTGATAATAATGCGACTGGAGATGAGTCAACTTTAGTTAGAAGGCGTCCCAAGAATTCAGAGTTTTTAGATCTTGATGCTAAATTTGGTAAAAGTGGGATTGGAGAGGTCATGACTTTAAATAGCATTGAACCCACTATCTCGGATTTCAAGGAATTTGGTTATGATAATTGTTCTTTAGAAGGTTGTATTTCCTTGTTGCAATCCGTTGTTAATTCTCCTCATGCTTATAGTCAAAATAAAGCTTTTACCAAACATATCGTAGATGCCTTGATGCAATCTTATGATGAAAAACTTAATTTGGAAGTTTCAATACCTAGAAAACTTAATGATGAGTGGGAATCTACTATAAAGATTAGAATTAAAGATCATGAGTGTTTTTCTTTGTGTGATTTGGGTGCTAGTGTTTCCACGATTCCGAAAACTTTATGTGATATTCTAGGTTTCCATGATCTTGATGATTGCTCTTAAATTTGCACCTCATGGATTCCACCATTAAAAAGCCAATGGGAAGGATCAATGATGTTCTCATTGTTGCAAATAGAAATTTGGTGCCCGTAGATTTTTATCGTTCTTGATATAGATTGCAATCTTTCTTGCCCTATTATTCTTTGTAGACCTTTCCTTAGAACAATTGGTGCGATTATTGATATGAAGGAAGGGAAGGGAATATTAGATTCCAATTTCCATTAAAGAAAGGCATGGAGCACTTTCCAAGAAATAAAGTCAAACTACCTTATGAATCTATCATGCGTGCTACTTATGAATCTAGTGCCAAAGATGGCACTCGTTAGATCTATCTTTGCTTTTATGCCTAGCTAGGGGCGTTAAAAGATAGCGCTAGTTGGGAGGCAACCCAATTTTCTTTATGTTTTCTGTTTTTGCTCATGTTTAGTAATAAATCTTGAATCTACCTTCTGTTTAGATGTGTTTTTATCTATTAATTAGTGTTCGTGCCAAGTAGAACCTATAGGATAACCTACGATGATAGTTGATTTGATTCTGCTGAAAAACAGAAACTTTGCACGCACGAATATAAGTTTGTTAAATCACAGGAACGCGCTTTTATGCTGATTCTTTTGCTGCTGTTCAATAGACAAATTATCCAGGACTTCCTATTTTGGTAGGATTTGTAGAGTTCCAGAAGTGTGCGGTAGTTACAGATTGCTACAGATTGTTCTGTTTTTGACAGATTCTGTTTTCCGTGTGTTGTTTGCTTATTTCAATGCATCTATGGCTAGCAAATTAGTTTATAAACCATAAGGAAGTTGGAATACAGTAGGTTTAACACCAAAATAAATAATGAATGAGTTCATTACAGTACCTTATGTGGTGGTTTTGTTTTCTTTCACTAACGGAGCTTATAAGATTTCCTGTTGGGTTTTGTGTTGTGAAGTTTTCAAGTTTTGGGTAAAGCTTTTATGGACTATGGAATAAGGAGTGGCAAGAGTTTAAGATTGGGGATGCTTATCGCACCCCAAGATATTCAAGGATATCCAAAGTTTAAGCTTGGGGATGCCCCGGAAGGCATCCTCTTTCGCCTTCGCTCATTGGTAACTTTACTTGAGCTATATTTTTATTCGCTACATGATATGTGTTTTGCTTGGAGCGTCGGTATTATATTAGTCTTTGCTTTTTAGTTTACCACAATCATCCTTGCTGTACACACCTTTTGGGAGAAGCCCACTTGATTAGAATTTGCTAGAATACTCTATGTGCTTCACTTATATCTTTTGAGCTTGATAGTTTTTGCTCTAGTGCTTCACTTATATCTTTTAGGGCACGGTGGTGTCTTAATTTTGAAGAAATTTCTAGTCTCTCATGATTCACTTATATCTTTTTGAGAGTCTTTTAGAACAGCATGGTATTTGCTATGGTTACAAAGTTGGCCCTAGAATGATGAGCATCCAAGTTGGGTATAATAAAAACTATCATAGAAAAAGAATTGGATGCTATGATCAACTTGATGCTTGATAATTGTTTTGAGATATAAAGGTAGTAATGTTAGGGTCATGCTACTGGGTAATTATGAAATTGAGAAATACTTTTGTTGAAGTTGGGAAGTCCCGTAGCATGCACGTATGGTAAAAGTTGTGTGACAAATTTGTTGGATGAGGTGATCATTTGATTGTCTTCCTTATGAGTGGCAGTCGGGGACGAGCGATGGTCTTTTCCTACCAATCTATCCCTCTTGGGGCATGCGTAGTAGTACTTTGCTTCGAGGGCTAAGTAGACTTTTGCAATAAGTATATGAGTTCTTTTTTACTAATGTGAGTCCATGGATATATGCACACTCATCCTTTCACTTTGCTAGCCTTTATTATTACAAGACAACTTTCGCCGGTGTCATAAACCCCTTATTTACCTCCTCAAAACAGCCACCATACCTACCTATTATGGCATTTCCATAGCCATTCCGAGATATATTGCCATGCAACTTTCCACCGCTCCGCTTATTATGACACGCCCATCATTGTCATATTGCTCTTTGCATGATCATGTAGTTGACATCGATTTGTGGCAAGGCACTTTCATAATTTTCATACATGTCGCTCTTGATTCATTGCATATCCCGTACATCACGGAGGCATTCATATAGAGTCATATATTGTTCTAGCTTTGAGTTGTAATTCTTGAGTTGTAAATCCATAAAAGTGTGATGATCTTCATTATTAGAGAATTGTCCTAGTGAGGAAAGGATGATGAAGGCTATGATTCCCCCACAAGTCGGGATGAGACTTGGACTTTGAAAAAGAAAAATGAGAAAAAAGGAGAAATGCCAAAAAAAGAAAGTCCAAAGAAAAAACAGAAAAAATAAAGAAAAATAAAATGAGAGAAAAGAGAGAAGGACAATGCTACTATCTCTTTTTCCACACTTGTGCTTCAAAGTAGCACCATGATCTTCATGATAGAGAGTCTCCTATGTTGTCACTTTCATATACTAAGTGGGAATTTTTCATTATAGAACTTGGCTTGTATATTCCAATGATGGGCTTCCTCAAAATGCCCTAGGTCTTCGTGAGCAAGCAAGTTGGATGCACACTGAGGGAGTCCTGGACTAGGGGGTGTCCGGACAGCCGGACTATAATTATCCGCCGGACTCCAATACTACAAAGATACAAGATTGAAGACTCCGTCCCGTGTCCGGATGGGACTTTCCTTGGCGTGGAAGGCAAGCTTGGCAATACGGATATGTAGATCTCCTACCATTGTAACCGACTCAGGTAACCCTAGCCTCCTCCGTGTCTATATAAACCGGAGGGCTTTAGTCCGAGGGACAAAGATACATTACAACAATCATACCATAGGCTGGCTTCTAGGGTTTAGCCTCCTTGATCTCGTGGTAGATCCACTCTTGTACTACCCATATCATCAATATTAATCAAGCAGACGAGGGTTTTACCTCCATCAAGAGGGCCTCGAACTGGGTAAAACATCGTGTCCTCGCCTCTTGTTACCATCCGCCTTAGACGCACAGTTCGGGACCCCTACCCGAGATCCGCCGGTTTTGACACCGATATTGGTGCTTTCATTGAGAGTTCCTATGTGTCGCCACCGATAGGCTTGGTGGCATCTTCAACCAACAACGCTGTCCTGGTGAGACTTTTCTTCCGGACAGATCTTCAGATTCGCAGCTTTTCAAGATCAAGGGCCAATTCACTTGGCCATCCGGAGCAGATCGAAGCTATGCCCCGGCCGTCAGTCGATTCGAAGCTTAAACTTCACGGCCGATGTCCGCGGAGACTTGATCTTCGACGGACTCGAGCCATCGCTAAGCGCCGCCAAGACTGCGGATTTATGGGCATGACTTAGCTCGCCACCGAACAAAGTGACTTGGTGGTCAGACACGGATCCGCTTCGCCATTAGCCGGAGCCGATCGCCAGATCGAGGGCCGGTGGATAGACGCCACCGGAGGCTTCAACATCCACGGCGATGGAGCCGAACACTAATCTTGTCCTCGCGAACTCGTGATTCCGAGGCGCCGACTCTCGCGGACTCCGGACCTCCCGCGCCTCTACCAATCGATCCGATTGGGCGCCGTTATGGAATTCACCGCCATGACATATTCTAATACTCGCTTTTGGCGATATCTTGAATTCACTAAAGCATCTCTCGTTATCAGGAGAGTCCTGGCCGAACTATGGCCAGGATGGTTGGGGTATGGACGACGAAGAAATTCAGAGCCCACCCACCACCCACTTTGTAGCCACTGCCGATTTATCTAACCGACATGCTAGACTATGACTCAAGACATCGACGCTATGGACGACGATGCCGAGATTTAACAGAACCAGCGCCACAGGAACTGAAGACCACCTCGTCATACGACATATACATGGTGGACACCCCAAAAGACGGGACGGCGAAGAAACAGCGGAGGCAGACTTTTAAAGAAGCAGCCCAAACGCCAAGCGGCGCCGGGCGCCACTCTAAATCTCGCCACAAAGAAGAATGGAGATTCCGCACAGAGATAATAATACTCCGTAGAGTGTCAAGACAATCCTCCAAAGAAGACTCAGCGCAGCAGATGTAGAAGCAAGCCCTCAAGAGAGGGCGGCATTTAAGAGGTTGAGGATCATAACTATATGCCTCCCTCCAAGAAGAAGCAAGCCTCAACGATGATGAATTCGCTGCACCGAGGATCCTGTCGAACAAGAGCGCTTCAAGCGCAGGCTTATCGCCACAAAGAAACAGCCTAAAGAAAAAGCAGCAACAGCTTCAAGCCGATCAGACTCGCTGGCCGATCGATGGACCGAGGTCCTCGCGTCAAGAGTATAAACTCAACGCCCTCCAAAGTTACCTAAGACGCAAGCTGCTCCCCGATTAGAGGAGGAAGCATACATACCTCCATCACCAACAAGACGATATGGTGATCGACCACCCCGTGGTCGTGACAGAGGTATCTAGGCTCCCAGCCAAGACCATACCCCGCATCGCTCCAAAAGTACGGGCCAAGAGGGAACGCTACGGACTTGCGAGACATATTGAGGACAAAGCAAGGCAATCCAGATCCATCTATGGATCACGTGGGCGCCCTACGACCCACGCATTTAATACCGTCGCGCCGAATACAATAACCGGCCGGCCGAAAACAGCAGCAGATAGCGCCTCTCGAGCTGCGCCGCGATATTGCTCAATACAGAGGCGCCAAGACACCCGCTATGCTTCATCGACGAAGTAATGGATCATCGATCCTCAAGGGTTTAAACTCAGAACATCGAATCTTACGATGGCACAACAGACCCAGGGTTTGGATCGAGACTATCTTCTCCACATCCATATGGCCCACGGCGACGATCTCCACGCCATCAAGTACCTCCCACTCAAGCTTAACGGACCAGCTCGGCATTGGCTTAACAGCTTGCCCGTAGACTCAATTGGTGTTGGGAAGACTCGAGGCCGCATTCCTTGATAACTTCCAAGGCACATATGTGCCACCACCGACGCCGATGATCTAAGCCACATCATTCAGCAGCTGACGAATCGCCGCATAATTTCGACACGGTTCTTGACGAAGAAATGATAGTTGATTTGATTCTGCTGAAAAACAGAAACTTTGCACGCACGAATATAAGTTTGTTAAATCACAGGAACGCGCTTTTGCGTTGATTCTTTTTGCTGCTGTTCAATAGACAAATTATCCAGGACTTCCTATTTTGGTAGGATTTGTAGAGTTCCAGAAGTGTGCGGTAGTTACAGATTGCTACAGATTGTTCTGTTTTTGACAGATTCTGTTTTCCGTGTGTTGTTTGCTTATTTCAATGCATCTATGGCTAGCAAATTAGTTTATAAACCATAAGGAAGTTGGAATACAGTAGGTTTAACACCAAAATAAATAATGAATGAGTTCATTACAGTACCTTATGTGGTGGTTTTGTTTTCTTTCACTAACGGAGCTTATAAGATTTCCTGTTGGGTTTTGTGTTGTGAAGTTTTCAAGTTTTGGGTAAAGCTTTTATGGACTATGGAATAAGGAGTGGCAAGAGCCTAAGATTGGGGATGCTTATCGCACCCCAAGATATTCAAGGATATCCAAAAGCCTAAGCTTGGGGATGCCCCGGGAAGGCATCCCCTCTTTCGTCTTCGTTCATTGGTAACTTTACTTGGAGCTATATTTTTATTCGCTACATGATATGTGTTTTGCTTGGAGCGTCGTGTATTATATTAGTCTTTGCTTTTTAGTTTACCACAATCATCCTTGCTGTACACACCTTTTGGGAGAAGCCCACTTGATTAGAATTTGCTAGAATACTCTATGTGCTTCACTTATATCTTTTGAGCTTGATAGTTTTTGCTCTAGTGCTTCACTTATATCTTTTAGGGCACGGTGGTGTCTTAATTTTGAAGAAATTTCTAGTCTCTCATGATTCACTTATATCTTTTTGAGAGTCTTTTAGAACAGCATGGTATTTGCTATGGTTACAAAGTTGGCCCTAGAATGATGAGCATCCAAGTTGGGTATAATAAAAACTATCATAGAAAAGAATTGGATGCTATGATCAACTTGATGCTTGATAATTGTTTTGAGATATAAAGGTAGTAATGTTAGGGTCATGCTACTGGGTAATTATGAAATTGAGAAATACTTTTGTTGAAGTTGGGAAGTCCCGTAGCATGCACGTATGGTAAAAGTTGTGTGACAAATTTGTTGGATGAGGTGATCATTTGATTGTCTTCCTTATGAGTGGCGATCGGGGACGAGCGATGGTCTTTTCCTACCAATCTATCCCTCTTGGGGCATGCGTAGTAGTACTTTGCTTCGAGGGCTAAGTAGACTTTTGCAATAAGTATATGAGTTCTTTTTTACTAATGTGAGTCCATGGATATATGCACACTCATCCTTTCACTTTGCTAGCCTTTATTATTACCGCACAACTTTCGCCGGTGTCATAAACCCCTTATTTACCTCCTCAAAACAGCCACCATACCTACCTATTATGGCATTTCCATAGCCATTCCGAGATATATTGCCATGCAACTTTCCACCGTTCCGTTTATTATGACACGTTCCATCATTGTCATATTGCTCTTTGCATGATCATGTAGTTGACATCGTATTTGTGGCAAGGCACTTTCATAATTTTCATACATGTCGCTCTTGATTCATTGCATATCCCGGTACACCGCCGGAGGCATTCATATAGAGTCATATATTGTTCTAGCTTTGAGTTGTAATTCTTGAGTTGTAAATCCATAAAAGTGTGATGATCTTCATTATTAGAGAATTGTCCTAGTGAGGAAAGGATGATGAAGGCTATGATTCCCCCACAAGTCGGGATGAGACTTCGGACTTTGAAAAAAGAAAAAATGAGAAAAAAAGGAGAAATGCCAAAAAAAAGAAAGTCCAAAGAAAAAAACAGAAAAAAATAAAGAAAAATAAAATGAGAGAAAAAGAGAGAAGGGACAATGCTACTATCTCTTTTTCCACACTTGTGCTTCAAAGTAGCACCATGATCTTCATGATAGAGAGTCTCCTATGTTGTCACTTTCATATACTAAGTGGGAATTTTTCATTATAGAACTTGGCTTGTATATTCCAATGATGGGCTTCCTCAAAATGCCCTAGGTCTTCGTGAGCAAGCAAGTTGGATGCACACTGAGGGAGTCCTGGACTAGGGGGTGTCCGGACAGCCGGACTATAATTATCCGCCGGACTCCAATACTACAAAGATACAAGATTGAAGACTCCGTCCCGTGTCCGGATGGGACTTTCCTTGGCGTGGAAGGCAAGCTTGGCAATACGGATATGTAGATCTCCTACCATTGTAACCGACTCTGTGTAACCCTAGCCTCCTCTGGTGTCTATATAAACCGGAGGGCTTTAGTCCGTAGGACAGCATACATTACAACAATCATACCATAGGCTGGCTTCTAGGGTTTAGCCTCCTTGATCTCGTGGTAGATCCACTCTTGTACTACCCATATCATCAATATTAATCAAGCAGGACGTAGGGTTTTACCTCCATCAAGAGGGCTGAACACAGGTAAAAACATCGTGTCCCTCGCCTCTTGTTACCATCCGCCTAGACGCACAGATTCGGGACCCCCTACCGAGATCCGCGGTTTTGACACCGATATTGGTGCTTTCATTGAGAGTTCCTATGTGTCGTCACCGATAGGCTTGGTGGCATCTTCAACCAACAACGCTGTCTGGGTGAGACTTTTCTTCCGGACAGATCTTCAGATTCGGCAACCGCGCTGCGGGCAATTCACTTGGCCATCCGGAGCAGATCGAAGCTATGCCCTGGCCGTCAGTCGATTCGAAGCTTAAACTTCACGGCCGATGTCGCGGAGACTTGATCTTCGACGGACTCGAAGCATCGCTAAGCGCCGCCTTTGTGGCGATGGGCATGACTTAGCTCTGCCACGAGCGGTGACTTGGTGGCGCCTGCGGATCCGCTTCGCCATTAGCGGAGCCGATCGCCCGGATCGAGGGCGGTGGATAGGCGCCGCCTGGAGGCTTCAACATCCACGGCGATGGGCGAACACTAATCTTGTCCCTGCGAAACTTCGTGATTCCGGCGCCGGACTCCTCGCGGACTCCGGACCTCCCGCGCCTTACCAATCGATCCGGATTGGGCGCGGTTATGGAATTCACCGCGCGGACATATTCTAATACTACGCCTTTTGGCGATATCTTGAATTCACTAAAGCATCTCTCGTTATCGGGAGAGTCTGGCGAACTATGGCGGGATGGTTGGGGTATGGACGACGAAGAAATTGAGCCCACCCACCACCCACTTTGTAGCCGCTGCCGGCGATCTAACCGACATGCTAGACTATGACTCAAGACATCGGCGCTATGGACGGCGATGCCGAGATTTAACAGAACCAGCGCCTCGAGGGCTGGAAGACCACCTCGTCATCGACATATACATGGTGGACACCCCAAAAGACGGGACGGCGAAGAAACAGCGGAGGCAGACTCTTTAAAAAGCAGCCCAAACGCCCGGCGTCGTGGCGCCACTCTAAATCTCGCCACGGCAAGAATGGAGATTCCGGCACAGGAGATAATAATACTCCGAGAGTGTCAAGACAATCCCCAAAGCAAGACTCAGTAGCAGCAGGATGCGAAGCAAGCCCTCAAGAGAGGCGGCACGAAGAGGTTGAGGATCATAACTATATGCCTCCCTCAGAAGACGAAGCAAGCCTCAACGATGATGAATTAAATGCGTGCCGAGGATCCCGTCGAACAAGAGCGCAAGCGCGGGCTTATCGCCACAACAAACAGCCTAAAGAAAAAGCAGCAACAACTTCAAGCTGATCGGGACCTCTGGCCGATCGATGGACCGAGGTCCTCGCGGCGAAGAGTATAAACTTCGAGCGTCCCTCCAAAAGTTACCCAAGGCGCAAGCTGCTCCCCGATTAGAGGAGGAAGCATACATACCTCCATCACCAGCAAGACGATATGGTGACCGACCACCCGTGGTCGTGATGAAGAAGGTATCTAGGCTCCCACCAAGACCATACCCGGCATCGCTCCAAAAGTCTGAAGCCAAGAGGGAGCGCGCGGACTTGCGAGACATATTGGAGGACAAAGCAAGGCAATCCAGATCCATCTATGGATCACGTGGGCGCCCTCGACCCACGGCGAATACCGTCGCGCGCGAATACAATAACCGGGCGGGCGAAAACAGCGACGGCGCTCTCTCGAGCTGCGTCGCGATATTGCTCAATCTGAGGCGCCGCACACCGCTATGCTTCAGCGAAGTAATGGATCATCAGATCCCCGAAGGGTTTAAACCCGTAAACATCGAATCTTACGATGGCACAACAGACCCCGCGGTTTGGATCGGAGACTATCTTCTCCACATCCATATGGCCCACGGCGACGATCTCCACGCCATCAAGTACCTCCCACTCAAGCTTAACGGACCAGCTCGGCATTGGCTTAACAGCTTGCCCGTAGACTCAATTGGGTGTTGGGAAGACCTGGAGGCCGCATTCCTTGATAACTTCCAAGGCACATATGTGCGACCACCAGACGCCGATGATCTAAGCCACATCATTCAGCAGCCAGACGAATCGGCCAGACAATTCTGGACACGGTTCTTGACGAAGAAAAATCAAATTGTCGATTGTCCGGATGCAGAGGCCCTTGCAGCCTTCAAACATAACATCCGGGATGAATGGCTAGCCCGGCACCTGGGGCAGGAAAAGCCGAAATCCATGGCAGCCCTCACATCTTTAATGACCCGCTTTTGCACGGGAGAGGACAGCTGGCTAGCCCGCAGCAACAATCTCCGCAAAAATTCTGGCAGTCCGGATACTAAGGACAACAACGGCAGGTCACGTCGAAACAAAAACAAGCGCCGCATTAACATCAACGATAAGGAGGATACAGCAATCAACGCCGGATTCCGAGGCTCTAAACCCGGTCAGCGGAAGAAGCCATTCAAAAGAACCACTCCGGGTCCGTCCAATCTGGACCGAATACTCGACCGCTTATGCCAGATACATGGCACCTCACGAAAAGCCAGCTAACCACACTAATAGAGACTGCTGGGTGTTCAAGCAGGCCGCAAGTTAATTGCGAAAACAATGACAAGCGGCTAAACAATGACGGCGAGGAAGAGACCCGACCGCCCGAACAACGAGAGACGAAGGTTTTCCCCACAAGTGCGGACGGTGAATATGATATCTGCGACCCACATACCCAAGAGGGAGAGGAAAGCGCGCACTAAGGGGCGTCTATGCGATGGAGCCGATCGCCCCAAAGTTCAACCCATGGTCCTCTTGTCCGATCACTTTCGATCGAAGAGACCATCCGACCAGCATCGCCATGGCGGATTTGCGCGTGGTCTTAGACCCAATCGTCGATGGGTTCCACCTCACGAGAGTCGATGGACGGCGGCGGCAGCCTGAACTGCTTTATCGGGATACGGTCGCAAAATGGGCATAGACCCATCAAGGATTAAACCTACAAAGACAACCTTTAAAGGTGTCATACCAGGAGTGGAAGCCAAGCTATCTGACAGCTCGGTCCACACCGAAGTGGTCTTGGATCCCCGCGAAGGGTTAATCTTCGACATAGTCCCGTTCGCGGCGACTATCACGCTCTGCTTTCGGACGAACGCGTTTGCAAAATTCAGCGTGGTGCCGCATTGTGCATACCTAAAGCTCAAGATGCCAGGCCCTCGTGGAGTCATCACGGTCAATTGGAATACTGAGCGCTCCCTCGAGCGGAGGAACATCTGGCTCTCGCGGCGAAATCTGAGCAGCCTTCTAAGGTAATTCTCGAGTCCGCCGTTAAAAGGCGGATCTGAAAGCGCGCCGGAGCAATGCCAACCAAGACCACTGGCGCGATCGAGCGCGCGTAGCAATGCGGCCCCACCCTCGCCGTGCATGATCGCAAGAATAACACTCCACGTACATCATTACGCTTTGGAGATACCATGGGCATAGGGAGAGGCACGATCGCAATGGACCCAGTGCGGTTCGACCACACCGGGGCTGCAAGTGTGCCCCCTTTTTATTATTTTTTATTTTTCTTCTTTTATGTACACAGGACTCATTAACGAAAGCCTGTCCGTGGCGAAACTGCCGAACTCATGATCTGTGATCGGGGACTAAAGAAGGCGCGGCGAACACTCGTGTGGTCTCAATTACGAGCATTAAATTCGATTATATACACCAAGTCCGCAGCTCATCACGGAGGGACATGTTTACCTAGTCCAAATCCCTTGCTTACCGCACTATTTGTATCGATCTGCTCCACTAGCGGACTTTCTTTCATAAATAATGCAGCACCTTTTTGATCGCAATTGCATTACCTTTTATATATATGCTCATTATATGACATCTTGCACCGTCTATTTTGGTGCGGCCTAATACACCGGGGCTTATGTTCCCCACTCTATGGTGTGATAAGTCGAACACTTTCACAAGTGCGGCACCCCGAACTTATAGCATTATATGAATCGGCTCTGAATCATGTCTTGGGTCAATAGTTGGGTTTGCCCGGCTCCCACGTTTTGGTGCCTTACGTTCCGTTCTGTCGGCTAAGGTGGCATTGGGAGAACCACTGCGATTGCGCCCCGGTTGAGCCGGGCGAGCGCCTAAGTGGAGAAAGCTAAAACTGACTGGCATGATAAGGCGAGAGACTGGTCGCTGTTCGAGAGGTTTTTTCGGGTCCTTAAAGACTCACGCCGCTTCGAGCGAAGTTCCGAACAATGTCCGATGAAGGCGTGGATAGCGCCCCAGATTCGGTCTTCCGAATACCAGGGGCTTCGCCAAAATTGAAAATTATAGAATTCTATGGCTAAGTGAGAGTGTTTAAGCATTATAAGTCCGGTTGCCTTGTTCGTTGTGTTGAGTGCCTCCCTCGATGGACCCAACAATGGGAACAAGAGTGCTCAAGTTTATCGAACACCCCAAACTTTCGTGGCTTGGGGGCTGAAGCCAACGACTTGCCATCTCTCGGGTTTTATAAGCGGCCGCCTGAAGGTAATATTTTAAATTAAACAAGCGTTATTTACGCGCACATGAACAAAGTTTCAGCGCAGCAGGATAATACATAGCAAATTCATTCAAAGATTACATTTGGGGCACTCATCCGCAATATTGCGGGCTCCCTTGAGACAGTTTTATAATACATCTCGGCGTGCGATACTCCTTGCCCCGGCGGTGGGTCCGTAGAAGCTTCTCCGCATCAACCTGCCCCATTGCACCTTTGTGCGGGCAAGAGCCCGACGAGCACCTTCAATATAGGCGGGCGCTTGATGACATCCACCGGGGCATGCATCCACCAGCCGCCGACGAGGCCAAAGTAGCTCCTGTGCATGGCCTGTCGAAGCCACAACCGGACTATAAGGCCCTTCATGGCCTCCTCGGCTACCTTGTGGAGTTCGACCACTGCTTCACCTGGTCGCTTGGGCTGCCGGTGTCCGCCTCAAAGATCTTGAGACCGAAGACTTTTTCCGTCGAGTTCCCTCTTCGCCATGATAGAATGCGGCGGCATCGGACGACTACGGCAGATCCGCAAGCGCCTCGAGAGCTCGAATGCGGGTAAGTGTCGGTATTTTACATTAACATGCTTGCTTTGCATGAAAAATGCCTTACCGCCGCTATTTTCTTTATATCTTCAACCTCTGAAGGGCCTTATGGGCCTCGGCCTTAGCGGACTTGGCACTTTCGAGAGCGAGGCAAGCTCGGACTCTCGACTCTTGAGTCACGCTCCAAACTCTCATGCTTTTCCATGACAGCTGGAGCTCTTGCCGAACTTCCGCCACCCGTGCCTCCTGCTTTTCTCGCTCTGCCCGTTCGCGGCCGCCTTGTGTTCGACGCGGACACAACATCCTTGAGTGGTGGCCACCTCGTTAGTGGCCCTGCGATACACATATTATCCTGGTTAATTTTAGTACAACCAAAATCCTTTTCTGTAAGGTACCTATTCAAAGTGGTGTTACTCACCTTCTTTGTCCTCGAGCTGCTTCTTCGCATGGCCGAGCTCTCGCTCGGACCGCTCGAGATCCTGCTTCAGCACACCGACCTCCGCCGTTAATGCGGCAGAGGCCAGCAGTGCAGCCTGCAAACCCATATTGACATATTTTTAGCAACCCTGCGCATATCTTGTTAGATCCTCAGTCCGGCTTTTTCTTTCCGAACACCGAACTGAGCATCAGGGGCTACTGTCTATGCGGTATTACATTACATAATTTTAACTTCTTACCTCAAAGCCTGTTAAAAGGCTGCTGCAGGCTTCGGTCAGCCCGCTTTTGGCAACCTGAACCTTTTGGATCACCGCACTCATGATAGTGCGGTGTTCTTCCTCAATGGAAGCGCCTCCAGCAACTTATCCGGTGCCTCCGGTTGGACGGAGGCCGCCGGTGTCACAGTCTTGCCTTTCTTTTGAAGGGGCCGCTTGCCGGACTCTGGAACCATTGCGGGTTCCGATGTAGAGTCCGGCGCAAAGTCCGGGAGGCTGCCTGACGGCGCCTCCGGAGCCTCCTCTAGATGGGTCCCTCTCTGGGATCCCACCTCGGCGTCCTTGTCGGCGCGTGGGGTAGAGGCAGTCGGAAGTGAATTCACATCCGATGAGGCCAACTACCCGCTCGATGAGTCGGGGAGATCGTCATCGGCCGGACTGGGGACAGAATGCGGCGTTAGAAGGACACTACGTGACATAAAAGATATTGCGTATAGAGGATCCGGACACTTACGATCTCATGGGGCCTTTGGCCCTTGAGGCCACTCATCCTCGCCAACGCTGGTGTTGGCGAAACTGTCCGGGGGGATAACTCTCCCCCTCTTGGACCCTTCGGCCTCCCCTATTGGGGAAGCCTTCCTCTTCTTCTCTCCCCCCTCCGGGAGAGAGTAGTCCTCCTCCTCGTCTTTGGGGGAGGAGTTTGGGTCGTTGTCAGACGCCTGATTGCGGGAACTCTTTCGAGTCCCCGCGGCCACCTTCTTGGCCTTCTTCTCCGGCACCACGTGCGGTGCCGGAACAAGCAGCCCTGCTAAGCGGGCGTCCACTGGATCTTCTGGCTTGGGAGCCGGGCTGATAAGCTGCCTGGCTTTCTCCATCCATTCCTGTCAAAGGAAAGGAAGGGATGAAACCCTCTTATAATCAATTCAATTACTATAAAGTGTCCCGTAATGGGGTTGAATCACTTACCTCGTCAGTTGGAAACTGCGAGCTGAATCCGCGATCTTACGTCGGCGGATGCGGGGCTTGGCGCCCTTAAACAGCACCCTCCAGGCGCCTTCGTATGTCGTATCGAAGAGCCCGCTCAGCGCCTGGTGCTGTTCCGGATTGAACTCCCACAGATTGAATGCCCGTTCTTGGCATGGGAGAATCCGGTGGATGAGCATGACTTGGACCACGTCGACGAGCCTGAGATTATTGCTCACCAGCTTCTGGATGCAGGTTCGGAGTCCAGTCACCTCCTTCGGATCGCCCCACAGCAAGCCCTTCTCTTTCCAGGAGGTGAGCTACGTGGGGACGCCAGATCTAAACTCGGGGGCCGCCGCTCATGTGGGCTTGCGCGGCTCGGTGATGTAGAACCACCCCGATTGCCATCCCTTGATGGAGTCCACAAAGGACCCTTCGAGCCAAAGGACGTTGGGTAATTTACCCAACATGGCGCCTCCGCATTCTGCTTGCGTGCCCTTCACAACCTTCGGCTTGACGTTGAAGGTCTTGAGCCACGAGCGAAGTGGGGCGGATGCAGAGGAAGGCCACACACCTGACGATGAACGCCGAGATGTTGAGGATGAAGTTGGCGCGGATCGTGGAAATCCAGGCCATAATAGAACATAAGCCCCGGACGAATGGATGGGCGGAAAGCCCGGTCCGCGGAGGAAGTGGGGAAGGAAGACGACCCTCTCGTGAGGCCCAGGGGTAGGGACGAGCTGCTCCTCGTCGGGCAGCCGATGCGCGATATCGCCGGAGAGGTATCCGGCATTGCGCAGCTTGGTGATGTGCTCCTCCTTACCGGTGGAGGCCAACCATTTGCCTCCCCCTCCGGACATATTCGGAGAAGGTCGAGGTGAGATGCGTGAGCTTGGGCGTTGGAGCTTGAGTGCGCGGAGATGTGTAAGCAAAGGAGGAAGAAGGCGTAGGTGAGAAGGTAAATCCTTATCCCTTATATATAGGCGGATTAAACTGTCGTCCCCATCGGCTGGTAAAACTCGCTTATCTCCCAAGCGCCACCATCAATGGCGCGGTTGGGTTATCACGTCCGTATTGATGAGAATCCGGAATAAGGGGAACACGATCTCTGCTCGACAAGGCGTGCCAAGGAAACCGCTTCGCTAAGCGTCTTTGAGGTGGTATAGTAAAAAACGATTCAAACAAAGGCTTGGTAGCGGTGTGATGTCACGCGCGTAATACATCAACAGATTGAACTAAGTGTACATTTTATTCTCTCTATGGTGGAATGTGGAATTTATTTTGCGAGCGGACACTATCACGGTGTTCATGATCTTCTCTCTGGATTATTCAAGGAGGAACCCGCCTTGCAATGCCGAACATTATCGCGCGGACTAATCGTCATTGAAGCCTAGTTAGGGGCTCTTGAGGAGTCTGGACTAGGGGGTGTCCGGACAGCCGGACTATAATTATCCGCCGGACTCCAAGACTACGAAGATACAAGATTGAAGACTCCGTCCCGTGTCCGGATGGGACTTTCCTTGGCGTGGAAGGCAAGCTTGGCAATCTGGATATGTAGATCTCCTACCATTGTAACCGACTCTGTGTAAGCCTAGCCTCCTCCGGTGTCTATATAAACCGGAGGGCTTTAGTCCGTAGGACAACATACATTACAACAATCATACCATAGGCTAGCTTCTAGGGTTTATCCTCCTTGATCTCGTGGTAGATCCACTCTTGTACTACCCATATCATCAATATTAATCAAGTAGGACGTAGGGTTTTACCTCCATCAAGAGGGCCCGAACCTGGGTAAAAACATCATGTCCCTCGCCTCTTGTTACCATCCGCCTAGACGCACAGTTCGGGACCCCCTACCCGAGATCCGCCGGTTTTGACACCGACACACACCCACTTAGTTTCTTTTGTTGAGCTTTCATATATTTATAGCTCTAGTGCATCCGTTGCATGGCAATCCCTACTCACTCACATTGATATCTATTAATGGGCATCTCTATATAGCCCGTTAATACGCCTAGTTGATGTGAGACTATCTTCTCCCTCTTTTTGTCCTCACAACCACCACCATATACCACTATAGTGCTATGTCCATGGCTTGCGCTCATGTATTGGGTAAGAGTTGAAAAAGCTGAAGCACGGTAAAAAGTATGAAACAATTGCTCGGCTCGTCATCGGGGTTGTGCATGATGGGAGTATTTTGTGTAATGAAAATGAAGCATGGCCTAACTATCTGATTTTGTATGGATAAGCTTTCTTTGGCTATGTTATTTTGATAGGACATGATTATTTGTTAGTATGCTTTGAAGCATTATTATTTTTATGTCTTATAAGCTTTTATTTTGAATCATTTGGATCTGAACATTCATGCCACAATAAAGAAAATTACATTGAGAATTATCTTTGGGTAGCATTCCACATCAAAAATTTCTTTTTTATCATTTACCTACTCGAGGACGAGCAGGAATTAAGCTTGGGGATGCTTGATACGTCTCCAGCGTATCTATAATTTTTGATTGTTCCATGCTATTATATTACCCCTTTTGGATGTTTATGGGCTTTATTTTACACATTTATATCATTTTTGGGACTAACCTACTAACCGGAGGCCCAGCCCATATTGCTGTTTTTTGCCTATTTGAAGATTTGAAGAAAAGGAATATCAAACGGAGTCCAAACGGAATGAAACCTTCGGGAGCGTGATTTTTGGAACGAACGTGATTCAGAGGGCTTGGAGTGCAAGTCAAGAAGCAGCCGAGGCCCTCACGAGATAGGAGGCCGCCCCCCCCCCCCCCTGGTAGGGCACGCCCCTGTCTCGTGGGCCCCTCGGGCAGCCATCGACGTACTTCTTCCTCCTATATATGCCTACGTACCCCGAAAACATTCAGGGGCACCATGAAACACAATTATCACCGCCAGAAACATACGTATCCATGAGATCCCATCTTGGAGCCTTCATGCAAGCACTCACTGAGGGGGAATCGACCATGGGGGGCCTCTACATAAACATCCTTGCCCCTCCTATGAGTTGTGAGTAGTTTACCACAGACCTACGGGTCCATAGTTATTAGCTAGATAGCTTCTTCTCTCTTTTTGGATCTCAATACAATGTTCTCCCCCTCTCTTGTGGAGACCTATTGATGTAAACTCTTTTTGCGGTGTGTTTGTCGAGATCCGATGAATTGTGGGTTTATGATCAGGTTTACGAATGAATAATATTTGAATCTCCTCTGAATTCTTTTATGTATGATTGAGTTATCTTTGCAAGTCTCTTTGAATTATCAGTTTGGTTTGGCCTACTAGATTGATCTTTCTTGCCATGGGTGAGGGAGTCCTGGACTAGGGGGTGTCCGGATAGCCGAACTATCATCTTCGGCCGGACTCTTGGACTATGAAGATACAAGATTGAAGACTTCGTCCCGTGTCCGGATGGGACTTTCCTTGGCGTGGAAGGCAAGCTTGGCGATACGGATATGTAGATCTCCTACCATTGTAACCAACTCTGTGTAACCCTAACCCTCTTGGTGCCTATATAAACCGGAGGGTTTTAGTCCGTGGGGCGAACAACAATCATACCATAGGCTAGCTTCTAGGGTTTAGCCTCTCTCGATCTCGTGGTATATCTACTCTTATACTACCCATATCATCAATATCAATCAAGCAAGAGTAGGGTTTACCTCCATCGAGAGGGCCGAACACGGGTAAAACATCGTGTCCCTTGTCTCCTATTACCATCTGCCTAGACGCACAGTTCAGGACCCCCTACCCGAGATCCGCCGGTTTTGACACCGACATTGGTGCTTTCATTGAGAGGTCCTCTGTGTCGTCATCTTTAGGCCCGATGGCTCCTTCGATCATCAACAACGATGCAGTCCTGGGTGAGACTTTTCTCCCCGGATAGATCTTCGTATTCGGCGGCTTTGCACTGCGGGCCAATTCGCTTGGCCATCTGGAGCAGATTAAGCTAAGCCCCTGGCCATCAGGGTAGGTTTGGAAGTTTAAACTACACGACTGACGTCCGCGGAGACTTGATCTTCGACGGGTTCGAGCCACAGCCAAGCACGCCGCACTATCCCGATGGGCATGATCTAGCTCTGTTGCCGAACAGTGCCTGGGAGGCCGCACTAGTGTCTGCTCCGACCCTTATCTCGGACGACTACGCCGATCGAGGACGGGTGGCTGGACACCGCCTCGGGAGCTGCGATCTCTACGGCGATTGAGCCGAACACCATCCCTGTCCTTTGCGAAGCTCGTGAGTCCAAGGTGTCGGACTCCGAACATTCCGCGCCCCTGTCAATCGAATCCGATTGTGCGCCGATCATGGAGTTCACTGCTGTGGATGTCTTTCAGCACTCGCCCTTTGGCGACATCCTGAATTCGCTAAAGTGTCTCTCTTTATCAGGAGAGCCCTGGCCGGATTATGGTCAGGATGGTTGGGATGCGGACGACGAAGAAATTCAAAGCCCACCCACCACCCACTTTGTAGCCACTATCGATGACTTAACAGACATGCTCGACTTCGACTCCGAAGACATCGACGGTATGGACGACGATGCAGGAGATGACCAAGAACCAGCGCCTATAGGGCACTGGAAGGCCACCTCGTCATACGGCATTTACATGGTGGACATCCCAAATGATGGGAATGGCGATGGAACAATGGAGGATGACCCCTCCAAGAAACAGCCTAAGCGCCGGCGTCAGCGGCGCCGCTCTAAATCCCACCACAGCAAAAACAGAGATTCCGGCACCGGAGACAATAACACCCCAGACAGTGCCGAAGACAACCCCCTCCAGCAGGATCCAGCGCAGGAGGATGGAGAAGCCAGCCCTCATGAGAGAGCGGCAGGCAGAGAGGTAGAGGACGATAATTACATGCCTCCCTCCGAAGATGAGGCAAGCCTAGACGATGACGAATTTGTCGTACTTGAGGATCCCGTCGAACAAGAGCGTTTCAAATGCAGGCTTATGGCCACGGCAAGCAGCCTCAAGAAAAAGCAGCAACAGCTTAGAGCTGACCAAGACTTGCTAGCCGACAGATGGACTGAAGTCCTTGCGACCGAAGAGTATGAATTCGAACGCCCCTCCAAGAGCTACCCAAAACACAGGCTGCTACCCCGATTAGAGGAGGAAGCACCCAAACCTACATCACCAGCGCATAATATGGCCGACCGGCCACCTCGTGGCCGCGACAGAGAGGCCTCTCAGCCCTCCACTCAAGCCACACCCCGGCGCCGCTCAAAAAATACCAAGGCGCGGGGAAATGCGCCAGACCTGCGGGATATATTGGAGGACAAGGCAAGACAAACAAGATCGACCTATGGATCGCATGGGCGCCCCACGATGTGTGATGATAACCATCACGCCGGATGTGGCAATTCTGGCCGGGCCAAATACAGTAGATAAAGCCCATTTGAGCTACGTCGTGATATAGCCCAATACAGGGGCGCCGCACACCCACTATGCTTCACAGACGAAGTGATGGATCATCAAATCCTTGAGGGTTTCAAACCCGTAAACATTGAATCATACGATGACACAACAGATCCTGTGGTCTGGATCGAGGACTACCTCCTTCATATCCACATGGCCCGTGGTGATGACCTACACGCCATCAAATACCTCCCACTCAAGCTTAAAGGGCCAGCTCGGCATTGGCTTAACAGCTTGCCAACAGAGTCAATTGGTTGTTGGGAAGACCTGGAAGCCGCATTCCTCGACAATTTCGGGGCACTTATAATGCGACCACGACGCCGATGACCTAAGCCACATAATTCAGCAGCCGGAAGAATTGGCCAGACAATTCTGAACACGGTTCCTAACCAAGAAAAATCAAATCGTCGACTGTCCGGATGCAGAGGCCCTTGCAACCTTCAAACATAACATCCGCGGCGAGTGGGCTTGCCCGGCACCTAGGACAGGAAAAGACGAAATCCATAGCAGCCCTCACAACACTCATGACCCGCTTTCGCGCGGCAAAGGACAGCTGGCTAGCTCGAAGTAACAACATGACCAAGAGCCCTGGTAATTCGGATACCAAGGACAACAACGGCAGGTTGCGTCGCAACAAGTACAAGCGCCGCATTAATGGCGATAATACTGAGGATACGGCAGTCAATGCCGGATTCAAAGGCTCTAAACCCGGTCAGCAGAAAAAGCCATTCAAAAGAAATACTCCGGGCCCGTCCAATTTGGATCAAATACTCGATCGCTCGTGCCAGATACACGGCACCCCCAAAAAGCCAGCCAATCACACCAACAGGGATTGTTGGGTGTTCAAGCAGGCACACAAGTTAACTGCCGAAAACAATGACAAGGGGCTGCATAGCGATGCCGAGGAGGAGACCCGGCCGCCAAACAATAGAGGACAGAAGGGTTTCCCCCCACAAGTGCGAACGGTGAACATGATATACGCAACCCACATACCCAAAAGGGAGCGGAAGCGAGCACTAAGGAACGTATATGCGATGGAGCCAGTCGCCCCAAAGTTCAATCCATGGTCCTCCTTCCCGATCACTTTTGATCGAAGGGACCACCCCACTAGCATCCGCCATGGCGGATTCGCGCGTGGTTCTAGACCCAATCGTTAGCATTTCACCTCACTAGAGTCCTCGATGGACGGCGGCGGCAGCTGAACCTGGTTTATCGGGATACGATGTGCAAGATGGGCATAGACCCTCAAGGATTAAACCCACAAAGGCGACCTTCAAAGGCATCATACCGGTGTAGAGGCCAATTATGCGAGCTTAGTTACACTTGAAGTGGTCTTCGGATCCCGGATAACTTCCGGCGAGGAGTTAATCTTGACATAGTCTGCTCGCGGCGGCTATCACGCCTTCGCCCGACGAACCGCATTTGCAAAGTTCAATGCGGTGCCGCTTTACGCATACCTCAAGCTCAATATGCGGGCCCTCGAGTCATTACGGTCAACGGAAACACCGAACGCTCTCTCCGAACGGAGGAGCATACAGCGGCTCTCGCGGCGGAAGTACAAAGCAGCCTCTTAAGGCAATTCTCGAGTCCGGCTATTAAACGTCCGGACACCGTCAAGCGCGCCCGGAGTAACCAACAACAAGACCGCATGGCATGTTCTGAGCACGCGTAGCAATGCGTCCCCAACCCCAGCCCTCGCAAAATTGCGAAACTAGTACTACGTGTACATAATTATGCTCTGGAAATACCATGGGCATAGGGGGAGGGGCACGACCACGGCAGGCCCAGAATGCGGCTCAACTGCACCAGGGTCTCCCAATTGTGTCATTCTTCTTTTTTCTCTAACTTTCAGGACTCATTTCTCAAGAAGCCCTGTCCGGCAGTAGAATTGCCGAACACACGATGCAACAGCCAGTGAAGCAGAAAGCTATGTCTAGTGTACATGTGGTCTCTATAACGAGCAGTACACTTGTTTTACATATCATCCCGCAGCTCGCTCCTGGAGGGGCACATGTCAAATAGTCCCGTCCCTTGCTTATCGCACTATTTGTATCGTTCTGCTTTTACCGCAGCTTTTTTAATAAACAATGCACAACTTTTGCCTATTATTGCATTCCTTTTTCTTATCTATATATGTTCACTTAAGACATGTTGCATCAAATGACGCTTTAGTACGGCCAAATACCAGGGCTTAAGTACCCCAAAATATGGTGTGATAAGTCCGAACACTTTCACAAGTGCGGCACCCCGAACTTATAACATTATATGCATCGGCTCCGAATCATGTCTTGGGTCAATAGTTGGGTTTGCCCGGCTCCCATGTTTTGGTACCTTACGTTCCGTTATATCGGCTAAGGTAGGCTGGGAGAACCATCTGCGATTGTGCCCAGCTTGAGCTGGTTGAGCACCTCGGTGGAGAAAGCTAAAACTGACCGTCATGATAGGGCGAGAGCCGGTCGCTGTTCGAGAGGTTTTTCGAGTCCCTAAAGACTTATGCCGCTTAGAGCGAGGAGTCGGCTTTGTCCAACCCAGGCGTGGATAGCGCCCCGAATTCGGTCTTCCGAATACTAGGGGCTTCGCCAAAATTTAAAATTATAGAATTCTATGGCTAAGTGGGAGTGTTCAAGCATTATAGTCTGGTTGCCTTGTTCGTTGTGTTGAGCGCCTCCCTCGAAGGACCCAAGAATGGGAAAAAGAGCGCTCAAGTTTATCCCGAACACCCCAGCATTCGTGGCATGGGGGCAGAAGCTAACGACTCGCCATCCCTCAAATTTAATAAACGGCCGCACAGAAGGTAATATTTTAAATTCACAAGCGTTGCTTAGCGCATATGAACAAGTTTTCAAGCGTACAGGATAACAAATGCGACTTTACTCAAAAATTACATCTTTGGAGCATTCGCCCGCTATAAGGCAGGCACCCTTCAGGACGCCCGCATAATACATCTCGGGCGTACGATACTCCCTGCCCAGCGGTGGAGCGTCCGTCACAAGCTTCTCAGCGTCCATCTTTCCCCAGTGCACTTTAGCACGAGCAAGGGCCCTACGGGCACCTTCGATGCAGACGGAGCGCTTGTCGACTTCAATCCACAGACAGGCGTCCACCAGCGGCCTCTCCAGCCCGAAGTAGCTCCCAGGCATGGCTTCTTTCGACCACAACCAAACTATGAGGCCCTTCATGGCCTGTTCGGCCACCTTATGGAGCTCGACTAGCTGCTTCAATTTGGTCGCTCAGGGCACACCGGTGTCCGCCTCAAAGATCTTGAGACCAGAACACCTTCTCCGTCGAGCTCCCCTCCTCGGCCCGGTAGAAGGCAGCAACGTCGGACACACTGCGGGGCAGATCTGCGAATGCTCCTGGAGAGCTCCGGATTCGGGTATGTAACAAGTAAGTCACTTTCACGTGCGTGCTTTGCATGAAGAATGCCTTACCCACCGCTATCTTCTTTATTGCCTCAATTTCCTGTACGGCTTTTTGGGCTTCGGCCTTAGCGGCTTTGGCGCTCTCAAGAGCCAAGGCAAGCTCGGACTCTCGAGTCTTTGAGTCACGCTCCAAACTCTCATGTTTTTCCACGAGAGCCTGGAGCTCTTGCCGCACCTCCGCCACCTGCGCCTCCTGCTTCTCTCGCTCGGTGCATTCCGCGGCCGCATTGCTTTCGGCCTTGGACACCGCTTCCTTCAGGGTTGCCACCTCGTTCGTGGCCCCTTCAATTCTCATGTTATTCCTGTTATTTTTTGCAACCACATCTTTTATATACTTCCATAAGGTATTACTTACCTTCCTTGTCCTCGAGCTGCTTATTGGCAAGGCCGAGCTCGTTCTCGGACCGCTCGAGGCTCTGCTTCAATGCATTGACCTCCGCAGTCAGTGCGGCAGAGGTCAGCAGCGCAGCCTGCATTCCCATATCGACATGTTTATGTTAGACTCCTGCGTATATCTTTTTAGATCCTCAGTTCGGCTTTTCTTTCCGAACACCAAACTGAGCATCAGGGGCTACTGTCTATGCGGTAATATTTTTACATATCTTAACTACATACCTCAAAGCTTGTTAGAAGGCTGGCACAGGCTTCAGTCAGCCCGCTCTTGGCGGACTGAACTTTCTGGATCACCGCACTCATAACAATGCGGTTCTCCTCGTTGATGGAGGCGCCGTTAAGCGCCTCCAGCAAATTATCCGGCGCCTCCGGTTGGACGGAGGTCACCAGTGTCGCAGTCTCGCCCTTCTTACGAAGAGGCCGCCCGCCGGACTCCGGAACCACTGAAGGTTCTGGTGCGGACTCCGGCCCAGGGCCGAACTCAGAACCCTTCGGGGTTTGATCCCCCTCGTGCCCAAAGTCCGGGAGGTTGCCTTGCGGCACCTCTGGGACCTCCTCCTCCTGGCTGGGCCCCTTTTGGGATCCCACCTTAGCGTCATCCGCAGCGCGAGGAGAAGAGACGGCTGGAAGTGAAGTGCTATTCACGTCTGATGATGCCAGGGAGCCGCTCGTTGAAGTGTCAAGCCCGTCCTTGGGCGGGCTGCAGGGTTATGTTCGGCGTTAGGAGATTCTATGCGACAAACGAAACACCATGAGTTATTCTTGTATCCGGACACTTACAATGTCACCAGGGGCTTAGTCCTCGGTGGCCACTCCTCTTCGTCATCGGCGGTGTTGGTGGAGTAGTCCGGAGGGAGGGTCCTTCCCTTCTTGGACCCTTCGGCCTCCCCATTGGGGAGGCCTTCCTTTTCTTCTCTCCCCCCGCTGGGGGAGAGGCCTTTTTTTCCTCCTCCTCGCCTTCGCGGGAGGAGTCCGCCTCGGAATCGTCGGACGATGAGTCCGACAACACCTGGCGCCGGGAACTCTTTCGAGTTCCCGCGGCCTTCTTCTTGGCCTTCTTCTCCGGCACCACGTAAGGCGCCGGAACCAGCAGCCCCGTTAATTGGGCGTCCGCTGGGTCTTCTGGCAAGGGAGCCGGACAGTTAACCTGCCCGGACTTCTTTTGCCAGGCCTGTCAAAGGTAGGGGAGTTTTAGATCCCGCATAGAGTCAAACTATGAAAAACAAGTATCCTGTAAAGGGTAAAATAGCTTACCTCACCGGCTTGATGCTGCGAGCTAAATCCGCGATCTTCGGTAGCGGATGCGGGAGCCTCGGCGCCCTTGAACAGCACCTTCCAGGCATCTTTGTATGTAGTGTCGAAGAGCCTGCTCAAGGTTTGGTGCTGCGCCGGATCGAACTCCCACAAGCTGGAGGCCCGTTGTTGGCACGGGAGGATCCGGCGGATGAGCATGACCTGGACTATGTTTACAAGCTTGATCTTCTTGTTCACAAGGTTTTGGACGCAGGTTTAGAGTCCGGTCAGCTCCTCCGAATTACCCCATGTCAGGCCCTTCTCTTTCCAGGAGGTGAGCCGTGTGGGGATGCTAGATCGGAACTCGGGGGCCGCTGCCCATTCAGGGTCACACGGCTCGGTGATGTAGAACCACCCCGATTGCCACCCTTTGATGGTTTCCACGAAGGAGCCCTCGAGCCATGTAACGTTCGGCATCTTGCCCACCATGGCGCCTCCACACTCCGCCTGCTGGCCCCTCACTACCTTCGGCTTGACATTGAAGGTCTTCAGCCATAAGCTGAAGTGGGGCTTGATGCGGAGGAAGGCCTCGCACACGACGATGAATGCCGAGATGTTGAGGACGAAATTCGGGGCCAGATCGTGGAAATCCAGGCCGTAGTAGAACATGAGCCCCTGGACAAATGGGTGAAGTGGAAAACCTAGTACGCGGAGGAAGTGGGTGAGGAACACCACCCTCTAATGGGGCCCTGGGGTGGGGATGAGCTGCCCCTTGTTAGGGAGCCGATGCGCGATGTCGCTGGACAAGTATCCGGCCTTTCGCAGCCTTTTGATGTGCCCCTCCATGACGGAGGAGGCCATCCACTTGCCTCCCGCTCCGGACATGGCTGGGGAAGGTTGAGGCGAGATGTGCGGACTTGGGCGCTAGAGCTCGACTGCGCGGAAATGGATAAGCAAAGGAGGAAGAAGGTGTAGGTAAAAAGGTGGATCCTTATCACCTTATATGGACGGATGAAACTATGCGTCCCCACCAGCCTGGTAAAACTCGCTTATCTCCCAAGCGCCGTAATCAATGGTGGGGTTGGGTTACCCACGCCCGTATTGATGAGACTCCTGGAATAAGGGGACACGATCTCTGCTTTGACAATACGTGCCAAGGAAACGCCTCGCTAAACGCGGCGAGGTGGAGCAAAGAAAAGCGATTCGGATAAAGGCTTGCCCGTGGTGTGATGTCACGCCACGGAATCGTCGGCAGATTGAACTTGTGTAAATATTATTCTCTCTACGGTGGTATGTGGAACTTATTTTGCGAGCGGACACTATCCTTGTGTTGAAAATCTTCTATGAAGTATTCGGAGGAGGAACCCGCCTTGCAATGCCGAAGACAATATCTTGCGTCGGACTCGTCGTCATTGAAGCTGGTTCGAGGGCTCTTGAGGAGTCTGGACTAGGGGTGTCCGGATAGCGAACTATCATCTTCGGCGGACTCCTAGACTATGAAGATACAAGATTGAAGACTTTGTCCCATGTCGGATGGGACTTTCCTTGGCGTGGAAGGCAAGCTTGGCGTCTGGATATGTAGATCTCCTACCATTGTAACCGACTACATGTAACCCTAACCCTCTTGGTGCCTATATAAACCGGAGGGTTTTAGTCCGTGGGGCGAACAACAATCATACCATAGGCTAGCTTCTAGGGTTTAGCACATGCGATCTCGTGGTAGATCTACTCTTGTACTACCCATATCATCAATATCAATCAAGCGGAGTAGGGTTTTACCTCCATCGAGTGGGCCCGAACACAGGTAAAACATCGTGTCCCTTGTCTCCTGTTACCATCCGCCTAGGCGCACATTCGGGACCCCCTACCGAGATCCGCGGTTTTGACACCGACAATGGGAGAAGTGCTTAGCTTTGGGTTCAATCTTGCGGTGTCCTTACCCAAAGGATGTGAAAGGGTTGCAAGGCACGATTGTATTGTTGCCATCGAGGATAACAAGATGGGGTTTATATCATATTGCTTGAGTTTATCCCTCTACATCATGTCATCTTGCTTAATGTGTTACTCTGTTCTTTATGAACTTAATACTCTAGATGCAGGCAGGAGTCGGTCGATGTGTGGATTAATAGTAGTAGATGCAGGCAAGAGTCGGTCTACTTGTTATGGACGTGATGCCTATATACATGATCATGCCTAGATAATCTCATAACTATGCGCTTTTCTATCAATTGCTCGACAATAATTTGTGCACCCACCGTAGTACTTATGCTATCTTGAGAGAAGCCTCTAGTGAAACCTATGGCCCCCGGGTCTATCTCTTATCATATTTGCTTTCCATCTACTTTTATTTGCATCTTTACTTTTTGCATCTATATTATAAAATACCAAAATATATTTATCTTATCTTACTATTTTTATTAGATCTCACTGTCGCAAGTGGCTGTGAAGGGATTGACAACCCCTTTATTGCGTTGGTTGCGAGTTCTCAATTTGTTTGTGTAGGTGCATGGGACTTTTGAGGAGCCTCCTACTGGATTGATACCTTGGTTCTCAAAAATTGAGGGAAATACTTACGCTACTATTGCTGCATCACACTCTCCTCTTCGAGGAAAACCAACGCAAGCTCAAGACGTAGCATGGAGCACTTCCCAAGAAAGTCAAATTACCTTATGAATCTATCATTCGAGCTACTTATGAATTGAGTGCCAAAGATGGCACTACTTAGATCTATCTTCGCTTTTATGCCTAGCTAGAGGCGTTAAACGATAGCGCTAATTGGGAGGCAACCCAATTTCATTTGTGTTTTTTGTTTTTGTTTCTGTTTAGTAATAAATTTTGCATCTACCTTCTGTTTAGATGTGTTTCTATCTTTTAATTAGTGTTTGTGCCAAGTAGAACCTATAGGATAACCTATGATGATAGTTGATTTGATTCTGCTGAAAAACAGAAACTTTGCGCGCATGAATATAGTTTTTTTAAATCACATAAACATGATTTTGCGTTGATTCTTTTTGCTTATGATAAATAGACAAATTTTCCAGGACTTACTATTTTGGTAGGATTTTTAGAGTTTCATAAGTTTGCTTCAGTTACAGATTGCTACAGACTATTCTGTTTTTGACAGATTCTGTTTTTCGTGTGTTGTTTGCTTAATTTGATGTATCTATGGCTAGTAAAATAGTTTATAAACCATAGAGAAGTTGGAATACAGTAGGTTTAACACCAAAATAAATAAATAATGAGTTCATTACAGTACCTTATGTGGTTATTTTGTTTTCTTTCACTAACGGAGCTTATAAGATCTCCTGTTGAGTTTTGTGTTGTGAAGTTTTCAAGTTTTGGGTAAGGCTTTGATGGACTATGGAATAAGGACTGACAAGAGCCTAAGCTTGGGGATGTACAAGGCACCCCAAGATATTCAAGAATAGCCAAAAGCCTAAGCTTGGGGATGCCCCGGGAAGGCATCCCCTCTTTCGTCTTCGTTCACTGGTAACTTTACTTGGAACTATATTTTTATTCGCTACATGATATGTGATTTGCTTGGAGTGTCGTGTATTATATTAGTCTTTGCTTTTTAGTTTATCACAATCATCCTTGCTGTACACACCTTTTGGGAGAATCCCACTTGATTATAATTTGCTAGAATACTCTATGTGCTTCACTTATATCTTTTGAGCTTGATAGTTTTTGCTCTAGTGCTTCACTTATAACTTTTAGAGCACGGCGGTGGCTTAATTTCAAGAAATTGCTAGTATCTCATGCTTCACTTATATTATTTTGAGAGTCTTTTAGAACAGCATGGTATTTGCTATGGTTACAAATTTGGTCCTAGAATGATGAGCATCCAAGTTGGGTATAATAAGAACTATCATAGAAAGTGCATAAAACACTAGGATCAATTTGATGCTTGATAATTGTTTTGAGATATAGAGGTAGTAATGTTATAGTCATGCTATAGGGTAATTATGAAATTGAGAAATACTTGTGTTTAAGTTGGCAAGTCCCGTAGCATGCACGTATGGTAAAAGTTGTGTGACAAATTTGTTGCATGAGGTGCTCTTTTGAATTTCTTCCTTATGAGTGGAGGTCGGGATCGCGCGATGGTTAACTCCTACCAACCCTTCCCTTAGGAGCATGCGTAGTAGTTCTTTGCTTCGAGGGCAAGTAGACTTTTGCAATAAGTATATGAGTTCTTTATGACTAATGTGAGTCCATGGATATACGCACACTCATCCTTCCACTTTGGTAGCCTCTGTTATACCGCGCAACTTTCGCTGGCATCATGCACCCATTATTTACCTTCCTCAAAACAACCACCATACCTACCCTATTATGGCATTTCCGTAGCCATTTCGAGATATATTGCCATGCAACTTTCCACGGTTCCGTTTATTATGACATGTTCCATCATTGTCATATTGCTCTTTGCATGATCATGTAGTTGACATCATATTTGTGGCAAGGCCTCTTTCATAATTTTCATACATGTCGCTCTTGATTCATTGCATATCCCGGTACACCGCCGGAGGCATTCATATAGAGTCGTATCTTGTTCTAGCTTTGAGTGTAATTCTTGAGTTGTAAATCAATAAAAGTGTGATGATCTTCATTATTAGAGCATTGTCTCAGTGAGGAAAGGATGATGAAGACTATGATTCCCCCACAAGTCGGGATGAGACTTCGAACTTTACAAAAAGAAAAAAAAAGAGGGAAGAAAAAAAGTGAAAGGCCAAAAAAAAGAGAAAGGCCAAAAAGAAAAAAAAGAAGAAAATAAAAAAACAAGAGAAAAGAGAGAAGGGACAATGCTACTATCTCTTTTTCAACACTTGTGCTTCAAAGTAGCACCATGATCTTTATTATAGAGAGTCTCCTATGTTGTCACATTCATATACTAAGTGGGAATTTTTCATTATAGAACTTGTCTTGTATATTCCAATGATGGGCTTCCTCAAAATTCCCTAGGTCTTCGTGAACAAGCGAGTTGGATGCACACCCACTTAGTTTCTTTTGTTGAGCTTTCATATATTTATAGCTCTAGTGCATCCGTTGCATGGCAATCCCTACTCACTCACATTGATATCTATTGATGGGCATCTCCATAGCCCGTTGATATGCCTAGTTGATGTGAGACTATCTTCTCCCTCTTTTTGTCCTCACAACCACCATCTTATAGCACCATAGTGCTATGTCCATGGCTTGCGCTCATGTATTGCGTAAGAGTTGAAAAAGCCGAAGCGCGTTAAAAAGTATGAACCAATTGCTTGGCTAAAACCGGGGTTGTGCATGATGGGAGTATTTTGTGTAATGAAAATGAAGCATGGCCTAACTATATGATTTTGTCAGGATAAGCTTTCTTTGGCTATGCTATTTTGATAGGACATGATTATTTGTTAGTATGCTTCGAAGCATTATTATTTTTATGTTTTATAAGCTTTTATCTTGAATCATTTGAATCCGAACAATCATGCCACAATAAAGAAAATTACATTGAGAATTATGTTAGGTAGCATTCCACATCAAAAATTCTATTTTTATCATTTACCTACTCGAGGATGAGCAGGAATTAAGCTTGGGGATGCTTGATACGTCTCCAATGTATCTATAATTTTTTATTGTTCCATGCTATTATATTACCCCTTTTGGATGTTTATGGGTGAGGGAGTCCCGGACTAGGGGGTGTCCAGATAGCCGAACTATCATCATCGGTCAGAGTCCTGGACTATGAAGATACAAGATTGAAGACTTCGTCCCGTGTCCGGATGGGACTTTCCTTGGCGTGGAAGGCAAGCTTGGCGATACGGATATGTAGATCTCCTACCATTGTAACCGACTCGTGTAACCCTAACCTCTTGGTGCCTATATAAACCGGAGGGTTTTAGTCCGTGGGACGAACAACAATCATACCATAGGCTAGCTTCTAGGGTTTAGCCTCTCGATCTCGTGGTAGATCTACTCTTGTCTTGCCCATATCATCAATATCAATCAAGCGGGAGTAGGGTTTTACCTCCATCGAGAGGGCTGAACACAGGTAAAAACATCGTGTGCCTTGTCTCCTGTTACCATCCGCCTAGACGCAGATTCGGGACCCCTACCGAGATCCACGGTTTGACACCGACATTGGTGCTTTCATTGAGAGTTCCTCTGTGTCGTCATCTTTAGGCCCGATGGCTCCTCCGATCATCAACAACGATGCGGTCAGGGTGAGACTTTTCTCCCAGACAGATCTTCCTATTCGGTGGCTATGCTTTGCGGGCAATTAAGCAGCCATCTAGAGCGGATTGAAAGCTACGCCCCTGGCCATCAGGTTAGATTTGGAAGTTTAAACTATACGGCCGACGTTCGCAGAGACTTGATCTTCGGCGGATTCGAGCCACAACCAAGCGCGCCGCACTGTCCCGATGGGCATGATCTAGCTCTGCTGCCGGACAGTGCCCTGGAGGCTGCACAAGTGTCCGCTCCGACCCTTAGCTCGGAGCCGACTGCGCCGATCGAGGATGGGTGGCTGGACACCGCCTCGGGGGCTGCTATCCCTACGGGGATTGAGCCAAACACCAACCCTGTCCTTTGCAAAGCCTATGACTCTAAGGTGCTGGACTCCTCTCCGGACTCCGAACCTGCCACGCCCCTACCAATCGAATCCGATTGGGCGCCGATGATGGAGTTCACTACTGCGGACATCTTTCGGCACTCACACTTTGGCGACATCCTAAATTCACTAAAGTCTCTCTCTCTCTATCAGAAGAGTCTTGGCCGGACTATGGTCAGGAAGGTTGGGATGCGGACGACGAAGAAATTCGAAGCCCACCCACCACCCACTTCGTAGCCACTGTCGAAAGTTTAAACGACGTGCTCGACTTCGATTCCGAAGACATCGACGGTATGGACGACGATGCAGAAGACAAACATGAACCAGCACCTATAGGGCACTGGACAGCCACCTCATCTCACGATGTATACATGGTGGATACACCTAAAGGAAGCGACGACGAGGAACAACGGGACGCCACGGGGGATCATTCCCTCGAAAAGCAGTCAAAACGGCGACGTAAGCGCCGCTCAAAATCCCGCCTCGACAAAGACAGCAGCCATACAGACCCAGCCATAGAGCAGGGCGAACCGATGGACGGCGAACATGGTATCGAGCAACCGTCCGAATAGGACAACATGGATAAACAATCCGTCCCCGGCGAAGATAACAGTCCGGGCGATCTCACGCCGGACATGTTATCGGAGCAGAAGAACCTCCACAAAAGGCTCGTCGACACTGCACGTAGCCTGAAAAAGCAGAAGCGGAAGCTCAAAACAGCGGAAGATGCGCTCAGAATCAGATGGAGCAAAGTACTCAACACCACAGACAAATACGGCGACAGTCGCCGAACAAAGAGCTACCCGAGGCGAAAACTACTGCCAGAATTTGATGAGGAGGCCGTAGAGTCACCACAATCAAAGAACAAGGAGACCACCCGGTCGGATAGACGACCCTATGGCAAACATAGAGCGGCAAACGGCGCCGCACACAAGCCGGCACGCGATCCGCATACGGATTCGCATCAAAAAGATGGCCCAGTTAGATCCATCTACGGGCCAAGAAAGCAAGCTCTAGTAAGCAATGCAACATGTCAAGTATCCGAATATTACGGTACACCTAAATATAGGGGTGTCGCACATCCCCTATGTTTCATCGATGAGGTTCTAGATCATGAATTTCCAGCGGGATTCATGCCCGTAAACATAGAGGCATACGACGGAACAACAGACCCTGGAGTCTGGATTGAGGATTACATCCTCCACATACACATGGCCAGAGGAGATGACCTCCACGCCAGAAAATACTTACCCCTCAAGCTCAAAGGGCCAGCCCGGCATTGGCTCAAAAGCCTCCCCGAAAACACCATTGGAAGTTGGGAAGAGCTCGAGGATGCTTTTGACAAATTTTCAAGGGACCTATGTCCGACCTCTCGGATCTGAGAGCGATTTAAGTCACATAACTCAACAACCCGGAGAGTCAGCCCAAAAATTCTGGAACCGATTCCTTACTAAAAAGAACCAAATAGTCAACTGTCCGGACGCTGAAGCCTTAGCAGCTTTCAAACACAACGTCCGAGACGAATGGCTCACCAGACACCTCGGCCAAGAAAAGCCAAGAACAATGGCCGCATTAACAAGCCTCATGACCCGCTTTTGCGCAGGAGAGGATAGTTGGCTGGCAAGATGCAGTACCAGCGGCCCAAGTACATCCGAAGTTAGGGATGGAAGCGGTAACAATGACGCGCAGCAGGACCAGCGCGGACCAAGGGCAACAGCCCAAAGCAACCTGACGAACGCCGGATTCAAAAGCTCACGGCAGAATCATAAAAACTGCCCCCTAAGGATAACAAGGACGAGCTATCTAACTTAAACAAAATCTTGGACAAGGTATGCCAAATCCACGGTACCCCCGGGAAGCCTGCAAATCATACCCGCAGAGATTGTTGGGTCTTCAAGCGATCCGGCAAACTCAACGCCGAACACAAGGGGCTCAACACACCAGCGAGGGCGATGACGAACCCCACAAGCGAGCAGGAAAACAAAAGAACTTCCCACAAGAAGTCAAAGCAGTAAACTCACTTTACGTGACAAAAGGGAAAAACGAGCGGCGCCCATAGAGATACGTGCCATCGGCCTATCCAGAGGAGTCCGCCATTGGTTGTCAAAACCAATCACCTTCGACCATCGAGGATTACTCTAGAAGTATCCGGAATGCAGGATGGACTGCCTTGATATTAGATCCGATAATCGACGGACTCCAATTTACACAAGTCCTAATGGACGGCGGCAGTGATCTAAACCTGCTATATTAGGACACAATCCGCAAAATGGGGATAGACCCAACCAAAATTCGTCATAGCAACACTCCCTTTCAAGGGGTAATGCCAGGCCGATATGCCCGTTGTACGGGCTCTCTATTGCTAGAAGTTGTGTTTGGCTCACCCGACAACTCCCGCCGCAAAAAGTTAACCTTCCACCTCACCTCATTTACAAATAGCTATCAAGCACTACTAGGGCGCGAAGCTTTCGCCCGCTTTAACGCAATACCGCATTATGCATCCCTCACACTTAAAATGCCCGGTCCACGAGGCATCATCTCCTTAAAGGGAAATATCGAGTGTTCCTCGAGCGCGGAAGATTGTGTGACCGCCTCGACAGCCACACATTAAACCGGCTCCACTAATTCAAGCACCTAAACAGGTCGTTCAGACCCCGGACACGGTTAGACGAGTCCGGCGTAAACTTACAGGGGCTTACCAGCCGCACACCCCCGCACAAGGGGCTCCGCGCATATACAACAAGAGAAAATAAAGCTCAATTTTATTTATTTTTTGAAACGTACTTTGTTTATTTAATATAACGTACATTTTCGCACGATCTTTTTCAACTAAGCTCCTCTCTTTTACAGATGAACACCATGCGACACCCGTCCATGATACGGCACAACGGAGACACAGGTGCAGACGTGCAGTAGGGACCCGTTGCAATGATTCTTTTCAGATTAAGACCCTGCGTAAACCTTTTTTACTGTCTCTTGTTGACACACATCCCCTGGTTTCTTATTATAACCGAGGAGGAGGTGGCGTTTTGGCATAGGCCACGTCGAATTTTTTGCGTGCACGGACACGGGGCTTACTACAAAGGCGTTGTTGGCCCATTTTCATAAAGACCGAATACCTTAGGGAGTGTTCGGCGTCTCGAGTTAGGCCTTATATGCATCAGCTCTGAATCATGTCTTTGGTCAAATGTTGGGTTTGCGGCTCCTATGTTTTGCTGCCTTACGTTCCGCTCTATCGGCTAACGGCACTAGGAGAACTCTTGGGATTGTGCCCGTTCGCCGGCGAGCACCTCGAGAGAAAGCAAAACCGCTGTCATGATATAGTGTGAGACTGGTCAACCACTCGATGACCCGCCGGAATCTATAGGATTCCTCCGCATTGACGATGGGTCGTTTCGGTCGAGCACATCTGGCGCCCGAATTCGGGTGCGCGGTGCCCCTAGGGGCTATATAGTAGCCCCATTGTCAAACCCCTATGGCTAAGTGAAAGTGATAAAGCATTATAGTCTGGTTGCCTAGTTTGCTACGCTACCACCTCCTTTATAGGACCAAGACGTTGGATCAAGTGTGAAAATGCACCTTTTGCACACCCCGCATTATATGCGTGGGGTCAAGACGCCATCTTTCAAAGTTATATACACATATACATTAACGGCCGCACAGGAGGTATTTTAATTCTTGAAAGCACAAGTATGAAAAGCTTTTATATTTCATCGAAACATTGTTTCACAATAATACATGTTATTTGAACATAATATCCTTCGAGCACTGCGTCTCTATTAAACGAGCGCCCGGCAGAACTTCCTGAAAATAGTGCTCGACAGGTACTCGGCTTCCGTCCGAATCTTGGGTTGCAACATCGGTGGCCTTCATCTCCGCCCAGTATGTCTTGACACGGTCAAGAGCCATCCGAGCACCCTCTATGCATGCCGACCTCCTCATTGCATTGATATGCGGCACCGCACCAAGGAACTGCTGCATCAAGCCAAAATAACTCTTCGGCTCAGGCCTCTTCGACCACAAAAGACTAACAACATCCTTCATGGCAAGTCCGGATAACCTATTCAGCTCCGCCCATTCGGCCAGCGATCGGTTAATGGAAGTGGGCGCTATGGATTATGGAACTGCGACCAAAAAACCTTTCCCGTTCCATGATCATCTTGATCTCGGAAGTGTTCGGCCGCGTCCGCCGCACTTGCCGCCAAGTCCAGATAAGCATCTTCCGCACTCCATAGCTGGTCCAACTGAGCCTAATTAGGGTCCAGGAATTTCCACCGCAGCAGAAAGGGCTTTCCATCCGCGATATCTCCGGCCTGACGCAACTCCTCCTTCATAGCTCTCATCGCAGAGCGAGCATCCTTGGCCTCGGCAGTGGCCTCCTTCAGGTCCTCTCGTACCGCCCGATCTTCCTTTTCAAGAAGCTTGCAGCGGTCGGCAGCATTTTTCAACTCCACGGCCATCTTGGCCATCTCCTTCTTGCTTCGGCAGTGAGCAGCCTGTTCGGCTTTTAGCTCTTCGGTCGCCTTTAAGGCAGCCGCGTCACTCTTTCTGGCCTGCTCCTTGGCTTGGGCGAGCTCCGCCCGCAGGTTCTCCATGGCAGCGGCACCATCTTCGTCAAGCATACTGGTTGTAAGGCACGGGCATCAAGCTCCCTTACCAGGTGTCCGCGGGGAAATTGCATACCTTGTGACTCGTCAAGTCGCCTATTGACAAGTGCGATGTTGACATCCGCCACGTCAAGTTGCCGCTTTAGTTCGGAAAAATCATCAGTCCGGCCAGCCACCGGACCCTTCGCCACCTACATAGGAAGGGTGACACATTATACCTGGGATTATGATGCTCGGTGCGCTGTCATTTTTGGCAACACACCGAGCCTCAGGGGCTACTATCTACACAGGGCGCATTTTATATGCGGAACTGTCAGAAGGTACATCATTTTGCGTACCTCAAAACCTGTCAGTAAACTTCTGACGGCTTCATGCAATCCTCTCTCAGCGGATGAAATCCTTTCAATCACCGTACTCATTAACGCACGGTGATCTTCTGAGATAAACGCTCGCCCGAGCAGATCCTTCAGCTCCTTCGACCGTACACCATATGGTGTCGGACTCGTCCGATGGCCTTTTTCAAAGGCCGAACGCGGAGGGCTTTGAGGGGACATACGACTACCTTCCGGCCTCGACGGACTCGAAGAAACCCTCCATGATGACACCTCAGGGTCGCCCGCCTCGTAAGATGGTACGACAGGGGGAGGCGTTTCGCTCTCTATCATCTCCGGACGAAGATCCCCTGAAGATGAGCTCTGCTGAGAAGGGCTGAGATCCGAACTACAAGGTAAAATTTTGGTTATCAGAAATAGGGTAGGGATATCCTTTATTTTAATAAAACTCCCCTTTTTACTTACGGCTCGGTGGAGGGCTGATCCCCTTCGGGGCATAATGCGGCCGAGGCATCTCTCGGCGCCGGACCCTCTGATGAAGATTCCTTCCCCCGCTTTGAGACCATGATCTCCGGGTCTTCGGAGGCGGTCCTCTTCTTCCCTTGGATGGAGGGATTCTCGATCCCTCCTTTCCTGGCAGCCTTCTTCGCGGAGGCAGTAGCTTCCTTGTTCCCCCCTTCACCTTCTTCCGAAGGCACAACTTCCAGCATCCTGGTTAACACGGGATTCGGCATGGTCTCAGGGAGGGGGGCCAGACACCTGATTAACTTTGCTTTCGCTATCCACTCCTGTTCAAGGGTCAGCTCTTTTAAAGGGCAGTTTGTAATAAATATAGGATAGCATGTCCGGGTACAGGGCTACTTACTTGAGTATCCGGGCGATTGTAGCTCAGACCTGCGTCCTCGGTCAAGTTCGGACACATCTCTTGTGATCCGAAGAAAAGCTTGTACATCTCCATGGGCGTCGCGCCCATAAAATGTTGGAGAGCTCGTGGTCCCTCCGGGTTAAATTCCACAGGCGGAGGGAGGCGTCTGCAGGCGGGATCGGCGAATCAGCATGACCTGCGCTACTGTGACCAATGTGATCTCTCTCTCTCTAGGAGGTATCGAATGCGGCCCTGCAGCAAGGGCACGTCCTTGGACGACCCCCAGTCAAGCCCTTTATTGACCCATGACGCCAGCCGCGGTGGAGGACCCGAGCGAAAGGCAGGTGGCGCCACCCATTTGGTGCCCCTGGGAGCTGTGATATAAAATCACTCTTGTTGCCATAAACTGAGCTCCTCTTGAAAAGAGCCCTCGGGCCATGGAGCATCAGCATTCTTGCTTATAACAGCCCCTCCGCTCTCTGCCTGTTGCCCTTGATCATCTTCGTCTCCACTTTGAAGGTCTTGAGCCACAATCCGAAGTGAGGGGTAATGCGGAGGAAGGCTTCGCACACGACGATGAACGATGAGATGTGGAGGATGGACTCCGGATCCAAGTTGTGAAATCCCAACCCATCGTAAAACATGATCCCCCTCACGAAGGGGTCCGTTGGGAAGCTTAGCCCCCGAAGGAAGTGAGACGCGAACACCACGCTTTCACCAGGCTTGGGAGTGGGAATAACCTGCCCTTGGGCAGGAAGCCTATGCGAAATTTTGCCGGTTAAATACCTGGCATCTCTTAGCTTTAGCACGTCTTCTTCCGTAACGGAGGAAGGCATCCACCGACCTTGCAGGTCGGAGCCAGACATCATCGAAGGTCCAAAGCGCCTAACTCTGGAGCTTTGGGTGTTGGAACTCGAGGCGAGGGGCGGAGTCGATTGAGGTTAAAAGAAGGAAGTGGAGCCTTGGTCTCTTTATAAAGAGGTTGAATACCAAGAGCCTCCCCCGTGACCGTTCGGGACTCGCCTTCGATAGAGGAGACATGCCAACGGGCACGGTGGGGTTACCCACGCCCGTATTGATGAGAATCCCGGAATAAGAGGACACGATCTCTGCTTTGACAAGACGTGCCAAGGAAACTGCCTCGCTAAACGCGTGGAGGTGGAACAGTAAAAACGATTCGAATAAAGGCTTGGCCGTGGTGTGATGTCACGCCACGGAATACGTCAGTAGATTGAATTTGTGTAAATATTATTCTCTCTACGGTGGTATGTGGAACTTATTTTGCGAGCGGACACTATCCTTGTGTTCAAAATCTTCTATGAAGTATTGGAGGAGGAACCCGCCTTGCAATGCGAAGACAATATGCGCGCGGACTCGTCGTCATTGAAGCTGGTTCAGGCTACTCTTGATGGAGTCCGGACTAGGGGGTGTCCGGATAGCCGAACTATCATCTTCGGCCGGACTCCTAGACTATGAAGATACAAGATTGAAGACTTCGTCCCGTGTCCGGATGGGACTTTCCTTGGCGTGGGCAAACTTGGCGATACGGATATGTAGATCTCCTACCAATGTAACCGACTCTGTGTAACCCTAACCCTCTCCGGTGCCTATATAAACCGGAGGGTTTTAGTCCGTAGGACGAACAACAATCATACCATAGGCTAGCTTCTAGGGTTTAGCCTCTCTGATCTCGTGGTAGATCTACTCTTGTCTTGCCCATATCATCAATATCAATCAAGCGGGAGTAGGGTTTTACCTCCATCGAGAGGGCCGAACACAGGTAAAACATCGTGTCCCTTGTCTCCTGTTACCATCCGCCTAGACGCCTGCGATTCGGGACCCCGCCGAGATCCGCGGTTTTGACACCGACAATGGGCTTTATTTTACACATTTATATCATTTTGGGACTAACCTACTAACAGGAGGCCCAGCCCGTATTGCTGTTTTTTTGCCTATTTGATATTTCAAAGAAAAGGAATATCAAGCGGAGTCCAAGCGGAATGAAAAACCCGGGGCGTGATTTTTGGAGCGAGCGTGATCCGGAGAACTTGAGTCAAGTCAAGCTTGCGAGGCGGCCAGAGAGAGAGGCGCGCCCACCCCTCTGGGCGCGCCCCCTATATCCTGGGCCCCACAAGCAGCCAGCGACGTACTTCTTCCTCCTATATATACCTACGTACACCGAAAACATCCAGGGAGCCAACGAAACACAATTTCCACCACCGTAACCTTCTGTATCCGCGAGATCCCATCTTGAAACCTTCGTCGGCGCTCCGCCGGAGGGGGAATCAACCACGGAGGGCTTCTACATCAACACCATAGCCCCTCCGATGAGTTGTGAGTAGTTAACCACAGCCCTTCGGGTCCATAGTTATTAGCTAGATGGCTTCTTCTCTCTTTTTGCATCTCAATACAATGTTCTCCCCCTCTCTTGTGGAGATCTATTCGATGTAAACTCCTTTTGCGGTGTGTTTGTCGAGATCCGATGAATTGTGGGTTTATGATCAAGTTTATTTATGAGAAATATTTGAATCTCCTCTGAATTCTTTTATGTATGATTGAGTTATCTTTGCAAGTCTCTTCGAATTATCAGTTTGGTTTGGCCTACTAGATTGATCTTTCTTGCCATGGGAGAAGTGCTTAGCTTTGGGTTCAATCTTGCGGTGTCCTTTCGAAGGATGAGGGCAGCAAGGCACGTATTGTATTGTTGCCATCGAGGATAAAAAGATGGGGTTTATATCATATTGCTTGAGTTTATCCCTCTACATCATGTCATCTTTCTTAATGTGTTACTTTGTTCTTTATGAACTAAACTCTAGATGCAAGCAGGAGTCGATCGATGTGTGGAGTAATAGTAGTAGATGCAGGCAGGAGTCGGTCTAATTGTTGCGGACGTGATGCCTATATACATGATCATGCCTAGATAATCTCATAATTATTCGCTTTTCTATCAATTGCTCGACAGTAATTTGTTCACCCACCGTAATACTTATGCTATCTTGAGAGAAGCCACTAGTGAAACCTATGGCCCCCGGGTCTATCTTTTATCATATAAGCTTTCAATCTACTTTTATTTGCATCTTTACTTTTTGGATCTATATTATAAAATACCAAAAATATATTTATCTTATCATATTATCTCTATCAGATTTCACTTTCGCAAGTGGCCGTGAAGGGATTGACAACCCCTTTATTGTGTTGGTTGCGAGTTCTTTGTTTGTTTGTGTAGGTGTGTGAGACTTTTGAGGAGCCTCCTACTGGATTGATACCTTGGTTCTCAAAAATAGAGGGAAATACTTACGCTAATATTGATGTATCACCCTTTCTTCTTCAAAGAAAACCAACGCAAGCTCAAGACGTAGCAACCCTCAACACCTAGTATGATCCATCAAGACCATCATGTTGCACGACAACATGAGTACAACCACCGAGCAGGGAATAGCGCCAAGTACCACGACGTCTTTGGGAGACCCGTGAGCATCAAGTTCCTCTGCCACGAACGACTGCAGTGTTGTGGATCCAGCAAGTAGCCTCTCCGGGTCGCCAAGTTCGACTAAGGCCATGTTTGGATACTCTAACTCGGTTAGAGGTTAGAGTTAGATTCTAACTCTAAACTAATCCTAAACTAACTCTAACCCAAAAGCTGTTTGGATGATAGGGTTAGATTGACAATAAATATTCTTTCTCAATCATTTGAATGGGAGGGTTAACATTTTTTACTAATTTTTCTAGTGGGCCTAAGAGAACTAACCCAAATAAGCTCCTCTAGTGTGGGCTAATTTTTTTGGTGGGTTAGATCCAACTAACCCAAACTAACCCACCATGTTTGGATACTTTTGGGTTATTTGAGCCCCAACTAACTTTTTTTTTTGAGGGTCAAAACATTGCCGCTTTATTTAACTAAACGAGTTCGGAATTTCATCCGACAGAACAGAAAGAACAAAGTCTGGGGGAGCCCCCAACCAAACCTTACAAAGTTCATCGCCTACCCCTACTCTAGCAAACTTATGCGCGGCAACATTTGCTGAACGCCGGACCCACGAAACCTTGAACTCCTCAAACGATCTTAGCATCGTTTTGATCTCTTCCACCAACGGACCAACCGCCGACAGCTCCCTGTTGTTAGCTTGCAACATGTTCACCACTCCCTTGGCATCCAGTTCCACATGAACTCGCTGCACATGTAACTCTCGTGCCATCTCGAGGGCTCGCCGGCATGCCAGGAGTTCTGCTACTTCAGGGTCCGTAACGCCCGAGAACAGGTGACACCCTCCTGCCCTGAACGCTCCAACATGATCCCTGAGCACCACCCCTCCAGCAGCGTTGCCAGCCCCTTTTGCAACTGCTCCGTCCGCATTGGCCTTAGTCCATCCCTCCGCCGGCGGTTCCCATCGCTGCGCATCCTGCGTGATCCTCGCAGGCAAAATCCTTGGGTTAGTCAGCCTCCATTCTGTGATATGCAGCAACACCGAGCCTAATATTTCATGTGGCTCCCTCATCCGCGTGCCGTCACGAGTCTCGTTCCTTGCTATCCACAGGTCATAAAGCGCTTGCACCATCACTTGCTTCGCGTCATCTGTAGCCTCCGCTAGCCATTCTAACAACCAGCGCGCCACTTCTCCCTGGGAGTTTAGCTGCCATGGGGGGGTCGCCACCATATCTCCATCTCCGAGCGAAGTAGCTTCCAAAACAGAACCGAGTGCTGACATGACCAGAATCTGTGCATGATAGTTTCTTCGCTCCCACAGACTGAGCAGAAAACGCCCGGTTTAATCCTCCTCCGATGGAGCTCCGATCCAACCGCCAAGACATTAGAGATCAGTCGCCAGATATGAATCTTTGCCTTCCCCGGTGCATTAGTGTCCCAAAGAGCCATGTATCCCTTGTGTTTATGAACTGAGCTAGAGGGTTCCGGCCGTCCGGTCCTCGCTCTTAACATGGCCATTCTCAAGTGATATGCTGAACGCACCGAGAATACCCCGTTCTTCGTATGATTCCAGGCTTGATAGTCCACTGTCCCAGGCCCTCCCGCCACAATTTGAAGAATATCAGAAGCATCATCCGGGGAGAACATGTCTAGAACCCGCTGCCTGTTCCATGTCTTGCCATCAGCCTCCAGGAGATCTGCAACCTTAGTCACCCCCTGCACAAAAACTTGTCCAAGTGGCTTCATAGAACCATTCCTCGGGATCCAGTTGCTGTGGTGTATGTTGACACGGGTTCCATCACCAATGCGCCACACGAGTCCTTCCCTGAGGAGGTCCCGGCCATGCAACACGCTCCTATATGTATATGAGGCTGAGGAAGGGCACGTTGCACTCATGATGGACCCCTCCTGATAATAGCGTGCTTCGAGCACTCTCGCAACAAGGGACCCCGGGTTTTGTAGAAGGCGTCATGCTTGTTTAGCAAGTAGAGCCTGATTGAAAGCAACTGGATCACGAAAACCCATTCCTCCATCTCGTTTGGACGTGCACATTCTCTGCCAAGAGATCCAATGTACCTTCCGCTCACCATCTTTAGCCCCCCACCAGAATTTCGAAGAGATAGAGTTCAGGTTCCGGCACGTCTTCTTTGTGAGGTGGAAACAACTCATGGTGAAGGTAGGTACGAATTGGAGTCCCGACTTGATGAGAACCTCCCTTGCCTTCTTAGACAGGCCCAAGCCCTTCCAGCCGCTACATTTGCCCTTTGAGCTCTCGGTGACATACTGAAAAGTTCCCTCCTTTGATCTTCCAACCAGTGTTGGGAGACCAAGGTACCTTTCACTAAGAGCCTCTGAGGACACACCCAAAGTCGATTTAAGCTCCTCTTTTGTGGTATCTGGACATCCCTTGCCAAAGAAAATAGACGACTTCTGCAAGTTTACCTTTTGGCCAGACACGGCCTCATATGTTGCTAGGATTTCCTTAAGCGCTTGTAGATATTCCGGTCGCCCCTCTAGAAACACGATGCTGTCATCGGCAAAAAGAAGATGGGTGATATGGGGGCCAGTGCCTCCAAACGAAACACCCTTCATCCTGTTTTCAGACTGTGCTCTCCTCAGAAGCGCCGAAAAACCCTCAACACAGAATAAGAACAAGTATGGCGATAGAGGGTCTCCCTGCCTAAGTCCTCTGGATGGAAAGAAACGCCTAGAGCAGGCCCGTTCAGCTTTACCGAAAAACTAGCAGTAGTCACACACCTCATTATCCTCTCTATCCATGGCAGAGCAAATCCAAACCTCTCTAACATGAGCTGCAGAAAGTTCCACTCCACGCGATCATAGGCCTTCATCATATCCAGTTTAACAGCCCCAACTAACTAAAACTAACTCTAACATAGGGATTCAAACAGGGCCTAAAATGAACACGATGGGATATTTTCCACGTGGTCCTCGTCCGCCCCTGTCCCTTTGCATGTGAGGCCTGGCCTGCTAGCCATTGAAACAAAGGGCCCACCCACCCACCCACCTCCCTCTCTCTCTCCTCCTTTTCTCTAATTCTTCCCCACCGCGCCGGCGCGCGACCCCGGCAGCCGCGACTGGCCGAGCTAGGCTCCGACAGTTTCTTACCCGCACGCGGTGGGGGCGACCTCCTTGCTCGGCACGCAGGCGGGGCCGCGGCGAGGTGACGCAGGCAGGGCCGCGTCAGGCGTGCACGGCACGGGCGAGCACGCGAGGCCGGGGCGCGGTTGGGCAAGCAGGCGAGGCCGGGGCGCGGTTGAGCGAGCAGGCGAGGCCGGGGCGCGGTTGGGCGAGCAGGCAAGGCCGCGCTTGCTGGTGAGCGCATGGGATGGGCGCGGCGGCTAAGGCCGGGGCACGGTGCACGGCGGGCGCGAGCAGGTGAGCGCGGTTCGAGCCCGGGGAACACGGTGCGCGCGGGCGACGACTACTGCTACTGCGGTGCCTGGGCGCGAGCGGGGGCAGCAAGCCGTGCGGCGGCGACGGACGAGCGCGCGAGCGGGCGCGGCGGCCAGGCTGGGCGGCGGGCGGCAGGGCGAAGCATGCGCGCATGCGCGGGCGTGCTAGCTAGCTATCTAGCGGCACCGTGCGCGGGTGTGCTAGCTAGCTAGCCAGCCGCTGCGGACGAGCGCGGGCCGGACGGCGGCTGCGGCTGGCGAAGAGTGGCAGGGTGCGGCTGGCGAGCGACAGGCGCGAGCGTCCGTGCAGCTGCAGCCCCGGCGCGGCGGGCGGCGAGCGCCACGACCGCGGGAGCTGCATGCAGCGCGTGGGCGAGGACGAAACGGGAAGGCCGCTCGAGGTCGCTTGGAGGGCGTGGGCGGGGCGGGGAGGACGCAGGCAGGGCGGGGAGGACGCAGGCAGGGCGAGTACTCCTCGTCGATGCCGACGGCGGCCGTCCGTGAAGTGTTTGATGAAATGTCTAAGCAGGACACAACCTCACATATTCTAGGATGGGTCGGCCGCGTTGGGCGCCCGGATGGTCAGGCGGCCGCATGCGGACACGCATGTCCTATTTTATCCTAAACAGACAAAATCTGGATAAATCGGACGTTCGTTGGGGTAGTACGCTGGAGTTGGCCTAAGCGGATTGAACACTACTAATGAACGTACACATAGCAGCGCATCAATTTGCTGTGTGCTGCTTGCTAACGTGTTCTTGGATAAAAAAATGTGTTGCTTGGCGAACAGACGCCGGTGAGCTGTAGATATATCTCAGAGCTCCTCTGACGTACGGCATCTGTCGTTGGGCCGCTGTCAGATGGGCCAAGTTCCAGCCGGGCCGACGTGCCAGTGATGGAACGGCACCCTGCTGTACGTCACGGGATCTTCATCCAACTTTTGTGTAGCACATTGAATTATTAATCACATATTATAATGATTACATGCATGATGACACCATGCAAAGTTTATCTTTTTACAAACGATGTTACAATATCTTGCCAATCTGCATAAAATCTTTTCATTCCGTTAGCAGTGTGCGCTCTAGACGTGAAACGCTGCTAACCATCACACTAGCAACGTTCTTCTAGCAATACAAGGTGCTGACTGTACTAATATATTATATTGTTCTAAATTAGCAAACCCACCTCATATAAATCCAAAAGTTGAAGATGTAGTTTTGATTTTGCCTGCATTAGATGTATACAAGATTTTGAGGTCACAAAAATAACAACACTACCTTGCACTCTCACAAATCGGACACATCCCCCTCTTCGAACCTACAAATTTCCCCTGACATTGATAAGTCGTTAACATATCTCATAGCTTTTGTGTAACACATCATATTATTGTTCTAAAGTAGCAAACCCACCTCATATAAATCCGAAATTTGGAGATGCGGCTTTGATTTGTCTGCATTAGATGTATACAATATTTCGAGGTCACAAAAATAACAACACTACCTTGCACTCTCACAAATCAGACACATCCCCCTCTTCGAACCTACAAATTTTCCCTGACATTGATAAGCCGTTAACATATCTCATAGCTTTTGTGTAACACATCATATTGTATTGTTCTAAAATAGCAAACCCACCTCATATAAATGAATTTTTGTCCAAAGAACCATCTGCCGAGTCAAATTAACGAAAAAGACCATCTCTGAAAATAATTGACAGAAAGGACCAGCTGTGTCGTGGCGGCAGGCGCGCCAGCCGACACGTAGCCCCTGCCGCCACGCGCGGAGGCGGCCGGACCTGCCGCCACGACAGCAGGCGGCAACGCTGGAATTACCAGCTACCAGGCGAGTCCAGCTGCTGCAACGGAGTTTGGATGGGCTGGTGGGCCCTGCCGCCACACCCTGCGGCGGCATGTCTCGAGCAGCAGCAACTCGTGCCTCCCGTTCTGCTTTGTGTTCTTCCAGTGTTGTTAGCAAGTGTGAAATAGGCATGTTTGACTGAGATTTGAATCAATTTGAAGGCGGATTTTGAAGATATTGCAGTTGAAGAAAAGATAGATCAAGATAAGATGTATCCGTTTTTGTATCTTTTGCTCACATCCATGATGGTTTTGCACTGTATGATTAGTCTCTAACTTTATATTCGCTGTTGTATTTGGCATTTGATAATAACTTTGGGAGTGGTTTGGAGCATTTAGAAAGTACAAAACGACCGTGTGTGTAAGCACAAAACATAAAAATGGATAGATCTTAACTTGATCTATCTTTTCTTCAACTGCAACATCTTTAAAATCGGCCTTCAAATTGATTTAAATCTCAGTCAAATGTGCCTATTTTCACACCTGCTAACATCGAGTAGAACAGAGAGCAAGCAGTGCTGCTGCTGGAGACGTGCTTGTGGCGGCAGGGCCTACCAGCCCATCCAAATTCCGTCGCATCCCCACAAAACTACCTTGCACTCTCACAAATCGGACACATCCCCTTCTTCGAACCTACAAATTTCCCTTGACATTGATAGGTCGTTAACATATCTCATAACTTTTGTGTAACACATCATATTGTATTGTTCTAATCCCGAAAAAAAATTGTATTGGTCTAAAATAGCAAACTCACCTCATATAAATCCAAAATTTGTCTGAATTAGATGTATACAGGATTTTTTAGGATACAAAAATAGCACCAGTACCTTGTCCTCTCACAAATCGGCCACTTGCCCCCTTCGAACCTACGAATCTCCCTTAACATCGTTAGATCATTAACATATGAAGATCTATATACACATCTATTCATTCAGTAGCAGAAACAATTGTACTCTGGATCTATATAAACAACATTGTCAAAAATCATGAAACTACTTTGCAGGGGAGTACATGACAGTAGGAACGGAGCTTGAAGCATATGCTTACCATACTCCATGCTTGAAACATAGCTTGACAGCAGGAACAGATCAGCTTGAAGCTGCTGGAGTAATAAAATCCCTCCAGCATCTGGATTTGCAGAGGAGATTTCTTTGTCGCTCCTGGTTAAAAGTCCTTTGGCCATCATCTAGAGAAAAACCATAATCATGTCTCAGCATACCCAGTTACTCCATCCAGAATATTCAGCATATCCACATGGAGTAGAAATATTCAGTCATGTGAGCATACAACAGAAATATTCAGTCACTTCCTGCCATCTTACATTTGATAATAACAGGAATACAAGAAAAATAGTCAGTCACTTGCTACTATTCAGTCACAGAATAAAAATGACAGCGTTATGCTCTCAATTTCAAAATAAAAAAATGGACAGCCTACAGTTCAGTGAAGTTCCGCCAAAAAGAGTTGAGCAGAATTTCAGAATAAATATGGACACCGTACACTTTCACTGATGTTCCCACATAGTTTATCTTGGTCGGTTTCACTATATATTGAACATATTCTTTGCAGTAACTGAACTTGCAAGTGACTGCTGGGGCAGATGATCATATTGGAAATACACCATTGCAGTAACTGAACTAAACGTCTTTCACGACATTGAGATATTTACCTCCACAACTCCCTTCAAGCATAAGGCTTTTTCCTAGCTACTGACAGGTTCAAGAACATCTACCCACGAACATCTACTGACCGGTTCCACACGCAGAGAGAGGGAGAGGGACGCATCGTGTTGACCTCACCATGGTTTGAGTTTGATACTGGGAAGGAGCTGGAGGTGTAGGAGATAAGCATGCCGACAGCGCCGTGTTGACCTCGCCGCGGCCGGATCGAGCACCGTAGAAGCCCATCGCAACACTAACGCATGCCCTCCATCGCAAAGTACTTGTTTGTACCCAAATTTCCAGAGGTCCTGACAGTTCTGATGGCACCACCACCGCGGCACCGGTGACCTGGACATGTGTGTCCAGTTGAGATGTTCAGTGAACAGCTGATGAAATATTATTCATTAACTTAATGTGAAGCTAGCCAGATCGTCATGTTTACTTACGCTGTATTATCATCATGTTTCCTGGTGCAAATACGGTCATACAGAAATGGAAGATTTAAGCCAATGAATGTTGTCTGACTTTGAAATGAAATAGAGTTGCTACATTTGCGAAGAAAAAACGTAGTTTCAACTTTCACTTCATCTAGAATGGGTTGCATATGTGAAGCGTAAGTTAATTTAGTCTGACGATACCAATCTGATTCGTACATCCTTTTTCGCATGTCCTAATAATAATGTGGATGCTGCTGCTGTTGAAATATGAGCAATTTACCGAGTGATTTTATTAACAGAAATACTAGATAAAGCATGACTAGTGTAGCAGTGATAAAAAAAGCCATGCGATTTGACAAAGAGAAAGTAAACAACATCTTCATATATGAACCGAAACTAAACATATCTTAAGCAGACAGTATAGCAAGTTGCATATATGAAATAGAGTCTAACATATCTAGGGCAAATACTAGAACAAGGAACTGCAGCAGAACCTCTAATAGAAAGGGGACGAACACGTACGGGGCAGCAACAACAGAAGCGCTGGACTTGGGGTCGGTGTCCTCGCCAGCCATGTCGTCGAGGAGGTCGTGGACGTCGGGGAAGAAGTCGTCGTCGGGGAAGTAGTCATCGGAGTCCGGGGCGTCCGTGTGTGAAGAAGTCGATGGTCGCTGAGAAGCGCCCCAAAACCTTATCACCCTTTTCCCGTACAGGACTCAAAAGGTGCGGTTTTGGAGGCCTACTGTCCCGACTCGCGGTGCACGCCGCAAGCCGGGATGAGGAATACAGCAACAGCGCAGAGATTGGAACCGGTGGCGAGAGGAAGGAGAAGTTCTGGTGTGTCTCTCTGAGAGGAGCGACCTCCCTTTTATAGGCGCAAGAGAAGGAGGCGAGAGGGCAGCGACGGAAGGTGAAACAAAGAGACGAAGACGAAACGAACAGCCAGCAGCCGAAGGGCTGCACCGTTTGCATTCAAACTCCACTGTCGCAAAAACTTTTCAGCTTCCGTGTGACCTTTCGTATACCCGTAGTGCGTGGCAAAAATTTAGACATCGGCTCGGCTCTTTCCCGTGGCGTGGCGTGGCGCGGCGCGACGAGGCCAGGCGTGGCGTGGCGAGGCGGGCGGCGGAGGAGGAGCGCGCGTGGATGTCCCTCTTGTTCTCATGCTCATACAAGTGGGGAAGGAGCCTTCCTTATAAAGAGGTGCAACACCCTCTAAACTAGCAATGTGGGACTAAACTTTAGTTCCACCTCTTGCATTGCACGAATGGGCTGCGTGGGCCTCTAGGATTTATTAGAAATTTTTGAAACTGCTATTGGGCTAGGCCCAAATAGACAAAAATTCCAGCAATCCCCCACCAGATCCCAGAGGCACACAAAATTTGCCTTTGGTTCGAAAACACTGTTTTATATACCGGTACTACAGTGGAGACTGTTAAGTTGAACTTCCACCTATAACTCTATGTTACACTAGTAAGCAACTTGAACAGTGGACTGGGCCTTGAACTGCAAGTTTTCTGCGAATCTAGCTTCACATAAAGCCTTGACCGGTACGTGGCTACCGTGGGTCTTCCCCGCCGGTGGAGCTTATGCGTCATACTCCGAGACCTTTCATGAGTTTACTAGAGAGAACCCTACTCTCATAGATTGCGACATTTAACAATCAGACTCATATAGGTGTGTTCTTCAAAAGATGTTCTGCAGGACAACATCTCTGCTTCAAAGAGCCACTTAGAACACATTAAGATATACATCAACCTGCCATGCAGATTACGAGAGTATTGCATTTTCATGGAGTGGTATTTTTAATAGTAAGGGTACTCTCCTCCCAGTTGACCAACAGCTTGTCTTTCACATCTAATTCATGGGATCTCCGATCACAAAGAATAGGTTACCACTGTGAACAACTCATATTGTGGGTCTCATACCCATCTCCCTCGATGCATTATCTATCACATTACATGATAGACCCTTAGTGAAAGGATCTGCCAGATTTTTAGACGTTTGGATATAATCCAATGCAATAACTCCGGAGTTTTTCATTTTTCTGACAGACTTTAACCTTCTCTGAACGTGTCTTGATGACTTCATGTTATCCTTTGAGATGCTCACTTTAGTGATCACAGTTTGATTGTCACAGTTCATAAGGATACCCGGTACAGGTTTCTCAACTACCGGCAAGTCATTCAAGAGACGACGAAGCCAATCTGCTTCGACCGTAGCTGTATCTAGTGTTGTGAGTTTTGCTTCCATTGTTGACCTCGTTAAGATGGTCTACTTGCAAGACTTCCAAGAAACAGCGCCACCTCCATGAGGGAATACATATCCGCTCGTGGCCTTTATCTCATCAGCATCTGCGATCCAGTTTGAGCCACTATACCCTTCAAGCACCTTTGGATGCCCGGTGCAGTGAATTCCATAATTCGCAGTGCCTTTCAAATAACGCAAAACTCTCTCTAGAGCTTTCCAATGCACATCTCCTGGTTTTGAGACAAACCGACTCAGTTTGCTAACAGCAAAAGAGATGTCAGTCTTGTAGCAGCTAAGTACATAAGCGAGCCAATAATCGAGAATACTTTAATTGATCTCTAGCAATTCTTGATTCTTCAAGCGAAGACGCTAGCATCATATGGTGTTGGAGAGGGCTTGCGGTCACTATAGCCAAAGCGACTCAAGATCTTTTCCACATAGTGAGATTGAAGCAATGTAATTCCACCATCATTATCTCTCAACAACTTGATGTTGAGAATGACTTCACCACTCCTAAATCCTTCATCTCAAAACAATGAGATAGGAAATCCTTGACCTCCTTAATAACATTCATATTTGTTCGAAAATCAGTATGTCATCAACATACAAGCAAAGCATAACTCCTCGCCCCACCATGGCGATAGTACACACATTTGTAAACCGTTCACAACAAAGCTGCGGTATTAAAGTTCTTCGAACTTCTCATGCCCTTTGTTTGGGTGCTTGCTTGAATCCATACAAAGACTTGACAACTTGCACACTTTCCTTCCGACCATCTATTACAAACCCATCTGGTTGTTCCATATAAATTTCCTCATCCAACTCTCCATTTAGGAAAGCAGTCTTAACATCCATTTGATGAACGAGAAGACCATGTGAGGCAGCTAGTGAAAGTAGAACTCGAATAGTGGTCAGTCGAGCCATAGGTGAGTAAGTACCAAAGAAGTCTTCACCTTCCTTTTGGGTATAACCCTTAGCCACGAGCCGAGCCTTGTACTTTTCGATAGTACCATCAGGCCTAAGCTTCTTCTTGAATACCCATTTGCATCCTATAGGTTTGCACCTATAAGGATGATCGGTTATCTCCCAAGTTTCATTCGCCAAGATGGAATCCATCTCACTACGAACCGCTTCCTTCCAGTAGTCAGCATCTTCCGATGCATAGGCCTCCGAAATAGAACTAGGAGTATCATCTATGATATACACAAGAAAATCATCACCAAAGGACTTTGCTGTCCTCTGTCTCTTGCTCATAGTAGGAACTTCATTGTTCTCCTCCACAGGGCTTTCAAAGTGTTCCATTGAAATGGCAGGTTCAGTAATTGTAACTGGTTCCTGATTCGATGAACTAGACATCTCCTGATTAGATGAGGTAGCCATATCCTTCATGGAAAATATATCTTCAAAGAAAGTCGCATCATTCGACTCCATGATCGTACCGACATGCATGTCAGGTACCTCAGATTGTACAACCAAGAATCTATAGCCAATGCTATGAAAAGCATATCCCAGGAAAACACAATCCACGGTCTTTGGTCCAAGCTTCCGCTTCTTTGGAATTGGAACATTGACTTTCGCCAAACAACCCCATGTTCGCAGATAAGAGAGTTTTAACCTTTTATTCTCCCATTCCTCGAATGGAGTTATCTCTTTGTTCTTTGTGGGGACTCGATTTAGGACATGACATGCTGTCAATATCGCCTCCCCCCACCATGCCTTGAAGAGACCCGATGTGTCTAACATGGCGTTAACCAAATCAATTAGAGTATGGTTCTTTCTTTCGGCCACCCCATTTGACTGAGGCGAGTAAAGAGGCGTCCTCTCATGGATTATACCATGTTCCGCACAAAAAGCATCAAATTCATTGGAAAAATACTCTCCACCACGGAAGACCTAAACCTCTTGATTTTTCGATCAAGTTGGTTTTCCACTTCAGCTTTATAGATCTTGAAAAATTTCAAAGCCTCATCCTTAGATTTCAGAAGATACACACGGCAGTATCTAATGGAGTCGTCAATTAACGTCATGAAATATTTCTTTCCACCTTTTGTCAAAACACCATTCATTTCACATAGATCTGAATGTATAAGTTCTAGTGGTGCAAGATTTCTCGTCTCCGCAGTCACGTGAGGCTTAGGAGGTTGCTTAGCTTGCACACACACTTGACACTTAGATCCCTTGACAGTGGTGAAACTAGGGATTAAGTTCAACTTCGCTAGTCGCGACATGCAACCAAAGTTAACATGACAAAGATGCGAATGCCACACATTTGATTCACTATTGTTGCAAATATGATTAACAACTTTATTGCAAACATTTGATAAAGATAAACGAAACAGGCCTCCTGACTCATAGCCTTTACCAACAGAGGTTCCATACTTGGATATTACAAATTTATTCGACTCAAAGACAAGCTTATAGCCATCTCTACACAAAAGAGATCCGCTAACAAGATTTTTATTGACGGAGGGGACATAATGCACGTTCTTGACCAAGACGATCTTCCCCAAGTAAACTTCAGATCGACCATGCCAACACCACGAACCGAAGCACTTGAACCGTTGCCCATCAGCACGGTTGAAGTCCCTGCGGTCTGATAAGACGAAAACATGGAAATATCATCGCATACATGCACATTAGCACCCGTGTCAATCAACCAATCAGGAAAATGGCATACTGAAAGAATAGTGGGAAATATACCATACCCAGCATCCTTCGTGTCAGTGTCTCCAATGACAACATTAGCGGTCTTGCCGCCTTTCCCAGGATGCCGCTTGTCATAGCGATTGGGGCAACTAGGAGCCCAATGATCAGGATCTCCACATACATGACAAGCACCTTTCTTCTTGTCACTCTTCTTCTTGAAGTTCGTGTGTTGTACAACCTTGTTCTTCCCATCAAACTTTGCTTTACCATCAAGCTTTCCCTTGTTCTTGAACTTGTGGGACTGAAAGTTTTTCTTACATGCACAGATTGGCACTAGATCCTCCTCAATACCTCGAGCACGTGTGTCCTTTGCTCTCGCCTTTTCTTCCACATCAAGAGTACCAATGAGATCCGGAACGGAAAACTCCTGTCTCTTATGCTTCAGTAAGGTAGCAAAGTTCCTCCATGAAGGAGGAAGCTTAGTGATGATACCCCCGGCAACAAACTTGTCCGGTAGCATGCAATTGAAGTGCTCAAGTTCTCTAGGAAATGATTGTATCTCATGAGCTTGCTCAACCACGGAGCGCTCTTCAGTCATCCTATAGTTATAGAATTGCTCCATGATGTACAACTCAGTGCCAGCATCCGAGACCCCAAACTTGGCCTCGAGTGCGTCCCACATATCTTTTCCATTATCAATTGACGCATAAGCATCAACTATGTTCTCACCAAGAACACTCAAGAGAGCAGCCTTAAACAAGGTATCCATTTTCTGAAAAGCTTGTGCCTGTTGGGCATCTTGCTCTCCATCAGGTTTGCCAAGAGTGGCGTCATAGCAGCTCATGGTCTGAAACCATAAGACTGCTCTCACGTGCCACCTCTTATAGTGGATACCCTCAAACATAGGAGGTCTCATGGAAGCAGCAAAACCACTCGGGGTAAACTGCCTATCATAAGTGTAAGGGCATATTTATCCCTAAGTGTTTTGGTGATTGATGACAATACTCGTCCGGACCAATCGTGTGCCTTGAGTCCCTCAGATACTTCATCATTAGGCACAAGACGATTCGGTGCCCCTCGGAGACTGTTGAAGCCGGCGTTGTTCTACGTTTCTCTTTGGTGGAGTTGAGTCGTAGGAGAGCCGTACTATTAAGAGGGGGTCCGCGTTGGAAAGGTAGGGTGGAATCACACGTACACTTGTCCCTCCTTTCCTTGCACTTTGGAGCTACCCGTCGTTATCTTGGTTGTGTGAAAAACTGGCGACTACTGCTGTACTTGCGGTAGTACCGCAGGTACAAGCGGTAGTACTGCATGGCAGCGTCACGGTAGTATCTTGCCCTTTGGTGCGGTAGTACCGCGGCACCCTGGCCTAGTGCCGCTCCGGTGCGGTAGTAGGGGTGGATGTAATTTTTTACATCCGCGCCTCTCACGGTAGTACCGCCCCTTCAGTGCGGTAGTACCACGGCACCTGCCTAGTGCCGCTCGGTCTTGTAGTAAGGCGGATGTAATTTTTTACATCCGCGCCCCCACGGTAGTACCGCTCGTCCAGCGCGGTAGTACCGCGGGGGCCCACGGTAGTACCGCTCCCTTGGAGTAGTAGTACCGTGGCCCTTCTGCCTAGTACCGCAGCGTCGCGGTAGTAGGCGCGGATGTAATTTTTACATCGCGCCGACCGTAGTATCTGCGCGCCTCAGCGGTAGTACCGCGTCGGGTTTTGCACCACCCTAGTTTCGCGAAGTAGGCACGGATGTAATTTATTTCATCGGCGCCCTTCACGAGCCGTGACCCTCGCCGCCTTGCGGTAGTACGCAAGGGGAAGCGGTAGTACCGCATGAGCGTAGTAATCTGCTCCTTCTTCGAGCTTGTTCGGATCTGTCTTTGTTGCCGGTAGTACCGTGGTGCTCCACGGTAGTATCTTCTTGTGGCTTGTGGTAGTACCGCGTCCTTGGAGCGGTAGTACCGTGAGTCGTGCAAGCGTAACTAGTGGATAACGGTTGGATTTTTTTTCCACGACTATATAAGGGATGTCTTCTACCTCTAGTTTACTACCTCTTCCACCTCTAAGCTCCATTGTTGCTCCAAGCTCCATTTTCGCTCGATCTCTCTCCCTAGCCAATCAAACTTGTTGATTTTCTCGGGATTGGGTGGCAAGGGCCCGATCTACACTTCCACCAAAGGATATTTGATTCCCCCCATTTATCCCTTGCGGATCTTGTTACTCTTGGGTGTTGAGCACCCTAGACGGTTGAGGTCACCTCGAAGCCATACTCCATTGTGGTGAAGCTTCGTGGTGGTGTTGTTGTTGGGAGCCTCCGATTGTTATGGAGATTGCCCCAACCTTGCTTGTAAAGGTTCGGTCGCCGCCTTCAAGGGCACCAATAGTGGAATCACGGCATCTCGCATCGTGTGAGGGCGTGAGGAGAATACGGTGGCCCTAGTGGCTTCTTGGGGAGCATTGTGCCTCCACACCACTCTAACGGAGACGTACTTCCCCTTAAAAGGAAGGAACTCCGGTAACACATCCTCGTCTCCACCGTCTCCACTCTTGGTTATTTCGTGCCTTTACTTTCGCAAGCTTACTTATTGTTACATCTCTTGCTTGCTTGCGTGCTAGTTGTTATTGCATCATATAGGTTGCTCACTTAGTTGCATATCTAGACAACCTATTTGTTGCAAAGTTTAATTTGGTAAAGAAAAGCTTAAAAATTGTTAGTTGCCTATTCACCCCCCCTCTAGTCAACCATATCGATCCTTTCAATTGGTATCAGAGCCTCGTCTCTTTATTAAGGACTTTGCCGTCCGAAGAGTATGGTTGACACCAACGATGGTGCGGAGGAACACTCCGGTGTGAATCCCATCTCATCTTCGACCGAAGGGGGAACCTCGGTCTCTCGTGAGGAGTTAAATGTGGCTTTAGACACATTGAAAACCTCCATGACGGCCGAGGTTAAAAGCATGTTTAATGATTTCCTTGAGGGACTTAAACTATCTACCGCGCCTATGAAAGTGGGTGATCCTACTAACAAGGTGACGGATGCTTTCTCCGACAAGGGGGAAGCTAACAATGAAAAGAGTCCTTCTACTAGTGGTAGAAATGGCACCGGCATCTTTGCCCATGTGGAACCCCCGGTTTATGGAGGGCCTATCCCCTCCACTCATTTGAATCATGCCGGTCCACCTCCTAAATATGAGAAACATGAAGATTTTGATAATTGGGTCTATCGCTTTAAGCGTCATTTGAAACATGTGAACACTAACCTTTGGAGAGAGATTGAAGAAGGTTTTTATCCTCATGACCCAAGCAAATTCACTCCTCGAGAAGCCGTGGACAATCAATTCAATGAGAGTGCTCTCTTCATCATCCAAGATGCAATCCTTCCCGAAGATCTCCCTCACCTTCGACCCCATGTCGTGGCTAAAGAAGCATGGAAATGTGTCGAGGGTCTCTATCGTGGAAGTGCTAGCATTCAACGGTCCAACTATGAAGTGGTGCAAGATGAAGCCGATGAGTTTGCAATGAAAGAAGATGAAGAACCTCGTGAGCTCTTTCGAAGAGTGACCAAACTCGCGGTGGCACTTCGAGATCATGGAAGCAAGGACACGGATGACAATTGGATCAAGCGGAAGTTCCTCAAGGCCATGATGCCCTACAACAAAGCCATGTCCTCCGTCATTCGTCAACGACCGGACTTCCACACCATGACCTCAAGTGAAGTGTTGGATGAATTCGTGGCAATGAGCATCTTGGACAAGACCGCCGACAATGCGGTGCTCCGTTCTCAAAGAGTAAAGAAGCCTAACCTTGCTTTGAAGGCCAAGGTTATTGCGGAAGAAGAGGAAGAAGTGGAAGATGAGGAAAGCAACCCCGAAGACACCAAGTTTGACTACCATGAGCACATGGCCCTTGCTTCAAGACAATTTTGGAGCAAGAAGAGCTCAAGACCCAACTTCAACAAGAACAACTCAAGTGGCGTCAAGGGCAAGCAACGAGTTAGAACTTGCTTCAACTGTGGCAATGTGAGCCATTTCGTTGCGGATTGTCCTTACGAGAAGCGGGAGGACAATGGTGGCAAGTTCATTCGGAAAGACAAAGCCAAGTCCTTCCCCAACAAGAACAACTTCGCCAAGAAGACTCCCACGCGTGGGTTGGTGGTTCAAGAAGAATACCAAGAGGATGACGATGATGATGAGAATGAAGAAGCAACGGCCATGGCATCCATTGCCATTGCTACTCCCCGGGTGTCTCTCTTCGAATCACCCAACGAAAACATCACCGCTAGATGCCTCATGGCTAAGGCTTCAAACAAGGTAACCCCCAACATCACAACCACCATCATTACTAATCCCTCCGTGGAGGATTGCATTGATGGACATGTTGAGTCTAATGAGGAAGTGAATGAATTTGAGCCTTTTATGAGTAAGCTCAAGGGAAAGTCCAAGAAGCACTTTGTTGCTCTCTTGGAACAACTTGGTGAGGCCAATGACATGATCGAGGCTCACGAAGAAACCATCTCCAAGATGGAAGGTCATAGTCGTGACTATGCCGATGAGATATCGGATCTCTAATGCTCTTGAGGAAGAGCGTGTGCATCGTTTGACTCTTGAGGAGTCACACAATGATGACCATGCTAAGTTAAAGAAAGATCTTGATCATGCTCTTGTCATGTCTCGTGTGCTAACCTCCAAGAAGGCTAAACTTGGGGTTGATCATGCTAGACTCAAAGGGGAGTTTGAGATACTTGACAAGGCCCACAAGGTCTTGAAGGGTACTCATGCTAGCCTCAAGGAGTCTCATGCTCAACTCCAAGTTAAGCTAATCAAGGAAAAGGCCACCTTTCCTCATATGGTATTAATTGATAATGCATGTGCTACTAACCCTTGTTGTGAGCATGTGCATCTTGTGGAGGAAAATGCCAAGTTGAAGGATCAACTTGAGAAGGGCCTTGTGACTTGCATTCAAGGTGAGAAAAACCTCAACGACCTTTTGAGCAATCAAAAGGAAGTTGTGAGAAGAAGGAATTGGGTTTGCACCCAATTCCAAGAGCAAGAAGAAGAAGAACAACAAGGCCAATCGTCCTCCTCCCCTCAAACAAACGTTCGTGAAAGAGGGAGAGGGTGCTTCTAAGAAGAAGAAGGAGAAAGTGAAGGAAGTTGATGTCCAAAAGGGCAAGAGCATTTCCCCAAACAAAGCCGGCGAATTTAACCCTTCATATGTGTTGTGCCGTGCTAGTGATGGACATGTTTATGCTAAATTTGTTGGTTCTTCTTATGAGTACATTGAATGGTCTATTTGGGTTCCCAAGACCCTTGTTACTAACATCAAAGGACCCATTACTAAATGGGTACCTAAAACCAAGCATTGATCTCGTGTAGGTGTTTGCTTCCGGTGGGGGATCATGGTTGCTCGATAGTGGAGCAACAAATCATATGACCGGGAGCAAGGACTTGGTGGTGGACGTGTAAGAGATTCCATCTATGCCCACCAATGTCGAGTGGGGTGATGCATCACATTCTAAGGTATTGGGTCTCGGCAAGGTTGTCATTTCTCATGATCTAACGATCGATAAAGTCATGCTTGTTGAGTCCCTTGCATTCAATTTACTTTCCGTTTGTCAACTTGCACTCATGGGCTTCGCCACATTCTTTGATATTGATACCGTGGCCCTCTTATGGAGCAAGACTCTTAAAGTAGCCTTCGTTGGGCATGTCGAGAACGGTCTCTATGTGGTTAACTTTTCGGAGCAACCCACTAAGACCGCGACATGCCTAATGGCTAAAGTTGACGTGGGATGGCTTTGGCATCGCCGTTTAGCCCACGTCAATATGAGATCTTTGCAAAGTCTTCTCAAGGGGGACCATGTTCGTGGACTAAAAAATGTTAGTTTTGCCAAAGATCGTGCTTGCAGTGCTTGTATCGAAGGAAAGCTTCATGAAAGGCTCACCCTCCCTCAACCATCATCTACTCGAAGAGACCCTTGGAGCTCCTTCACATGGATCTCTTGGGCCTCCATCTTTGATAGTCTTGGAGGAAGAAAGTATTGCTTGGTGATTGTGGATGATTATTCAAGATATACTTGGGTATATTTCTTCAAGAGGAAGACTGAGACCCAACAAACCGTCATCAACTTTGCAAATGAAGCTCAACGTCAACACGATGTAAAGATCTTGACAATAAGAAGTGACAACGGCACCGAGTTCAGGGACTACATTTTGGATGAGTTTCTTAGTGATGAGGGATCAAGCATCAATACTCTGCACCTTACACCCCTCAACAAAATGGTGTCGTGGAGAGGAAGAACCGGACGTTGATGGATGCAGCAAGGACCATGATGGCGGAGTTCAAGTCCCCTTACAACTTTTGGGCCGAAGCCATCAACACCGCATGTCATGCATCCAATCGGCTCTATCTTCGCAAAGGCTTGAACAAGACTCCTTATGAGATCCTCACCGCAACAAGCCCAACCTCAAGTACTTCCGGTGTTAGGTTGTAAGTGTTTCATTCTCAAGAAAGGTGTTCGGTTGTCTAAATTTGAGGCTAGAGCTCATGAGGGCATATTTGTTGGTTATGCTACAAACTCTCATGCTTATCGTGTCCTCAACAAGTCCACGGACTCATTGAGGAGACGATGTAACGTGGAGTTTGATTAAAATAACGGCTCCCAAGTGGAGCAAAGTGGTACTTGTGATATAGGTGATGAAATTCCTCCCAAGCCATAAGAAGAATGGGTATTGGTCAAATCCTACCCATTGAGGAACCCCTTGTGGCGAAGGAGAAGGACAATGCTCTACTCAAGTAGAGCCATCACCTCATCAAGACCCACACGCTAGAAGAACAAAGTGAAGGCCCTCAACCTCGTGAACAAGACCAAGGGCAAGATCTACCTCAAGACGGTGATGAACCACTAAATGATTCCCAAGGTCAAGTTCTCCCCTCGAGCGAAGTTCAAGATCAAGAGCAACCTCGAGATCAAGAACAAGCTCAAGACGGCGCCAAGATCATCAAGTCAACCCTCCTCCTTCCACACCCGAGGAGGAATTAGAGCGTCGTGCGCGAAGATTGCTTCCAAGCTCACCACCCAAGGCCATCTCATGGAAAATGTGGTTGGAAGCCTACGAAAGGGGTAAGCACTCGAGACAATTGGCAAACTATTGTGAACATCACGCGTTTGTCTCTTGTGTCGAACCCCAAAAGGTCTATGAGGCGCTCGAAGACTCGGATTGGCTCAATGCCATGCATGAAGAACTCAAAAACTTCGAGTACAACAAGGTGTGGAGATTGGTGCCAAGACCATCTGGGAACCACAACGTCATTGGAACCAAGTGGATCTTCAAGAACAAGCAAGATGCCCATGGGAACATCATTCGCAACAAGGCAAGATTGGTAGCACAAGGCTACTCCCAAGTCGAGGGTATCGCCTATGGTGAAACCTTTGCTCCCGTTGCTCGTCTTGAATCCATTCATTTGTTGATTGCTTATGCTTCCCATCACAACTTTAAGTTGCAACAAATGGACGTGAAAAGTGTTTTTCTTAATGGTCCCATTAATGAGTTGGTCTATGTCAAGCAACCCCCTGGGTTCGAGGATCCCTACTTCCCGGATCATGTGTATCAACTCGATAAGGCACTCTATGGCCTTAAACAAGCCCCACGTGCGTGGTATGACCACCTTACCGAGTTGCTACAAGATCGTGGATTTGAAGTAGGGCTAATCGACCCCACTCTTTTTACTAAGAAGGTCAACGGGGAGTTGTTTGTATGCCAACTATATGTTGATGATATTATGTTTGGTTCCCCTAACAAAGCTTTCAATGAAGAATTTGCCGCTCTCATGACCTCCAAGTTTAAGATGTCTTCGACGGGAGAGTTGAAGTTCTTCCTTGGTTTCGACATCAAACAAAGAAGAGAAGGAACCTTCATCAATCAAGCCAAATACACTCAAGACATGCTTAAAAGATTCAAGCTAAGTGATGTCAAGCCGGCTACAACACCAATGCCAACCAAGTGCCAACTTGACATCGATCCCAATGGTAAAGCGGTGGATCAAAAGGTATATCGCTCCATGATTGGCTCCTTGATTTACCTTTGTGCATGTAGACCGGATATCATGTTGAGTGTGGGGATGTGTGCACGTTTTCAAGCCGCACCAAAGGAAAGTCACTTTGCGGCGGTCAAGCGAATCTTTCGATATTTGGCTCATACCCCAAACTTTGGCTTATGGTACCCAAGAGGAGCAAACTTCAAGCTTGAAGGTTTCACGGATTCGATTAGGCGGAGACAAAGTGGATAGGAAGTCCACTTCCGGAGGGTGCCAATTTCTTGGTTGCTCCTTGGTAAGTTGGTCTTCCAAGAAGAAAAGTTGTGTGTCTCTCTCGTCCACCGAAGTGGAGTATGTGGCGGCCGGTAGTTGTTGTGCTCAACTCCTATGGATGAGGCAAACTTTAAAGGAGTACGGTGTCATTTGTGACAAAGTGCCTCTTTGGTGTGATAATGAAAGTGCCATCAAGATTACTCTCAACCCGGTGCAACACTTCAAGACGAAGCACATTGAGATTCGGTATCACTTCATTCGGGATCACATTAGGCGAGGGGAGATCGAGCTCAAGTATGTCAACACTCATGATAACCTTGCAGATATTTTCACGAAGCCCTTGGATGAAGCAAGATTTCGCGAGTTAAGGCATGAGCTAAATATCATTGATTTGAGCAATGTGACTTGAACCCGTGCACCCCCACCACACTCAACTTGTTGTCTAGTTTAGGTGTAGGCATGGACATAGGGGGAGTGTTGTTCTCTCAATGAACTCTCCCTCCCCCCATTATGCATAAATAGATCACCTCTTTCACATTAGCCATTTTTTATGGTACTTGTGCTCCAAAGACGAGTTTTGGTCATGGGCCCAAGGATAATTCTTCGCGGCGCCATACCATCCAACTCAAACATAGGTGGCTTCGGCCACCGCCCTCTCTCCTCGAGAGGTTTTGTCGCTTAGGGATTCTCTGTTGTTCCCTTGGTATGTGCTTGTTTTTGTGCAGTTTTGGGTTGTGTCTGTTTTTCGGTGCAAAGGCGTTTTTCTCCCTTGTTCGAAACCTTCGGTGGCGTGAGCTCACGGTACTACCGTCCCCAAGTGACAGAAATTTTTTACTGTCGCCTGGTTGAGCGGTACTACCGCCTCGGTGTGTATTTCCGCCCGGCGGTACTACTGCTGATGACCATGTACTACCGCTACCGGTTCGAGCTGCGTGGGGATAAGGTCGCAGGGGAGTTCTAACTCCCCATACCCATTCGTCATCTTCTCTCCACGTTGTCTCTTCCTCTCTCGTGCTCACGAACGGAGTCGGCGTTAAATCGCGGATCTCCTCCACCGCTGCCCTCCGTGATTCCGTCCGGTGGGATCGTTCCTCACCACGTGCTCTTGCTATGGACCAAGGTTTTCCCCAAATCCTTCTCCTTTTTGATTGTGTTTGGTTCTTCTAGGTTTTGGGGGAGGCTTGTATGTTCTTGAGATTCCTAGACTAGATCTCTGCAAGAGTAGGATGAAGGAGTGTGGTATTGCATAGGATTTACACTTGTATTGTTTTCTTGCACTAGATCGATCACCGTAGCACCGCCATGGCTTCAGCGGTTCTTTTCAGATTCAAATCTGTTAGATCGACGCGACGCGGTACTATCGCCCGTGGGAGCGGTACTACCTTCGCATGGTACTATCGCCCTAGGGCGCGGTACTATCACAGATCATCGGCGGTACTAAAACTTTACTACTGCCCCAGCCAAGGTACTACCGTGACCCCTCACGGTACTACCGCGTCTGGAGCTGTACTAAGCTTTTAGTACCGCAAACCATGGCTGATCTACCATGGCTCACATCTATCGCAAGCCAACTTTCTCGTTTATCTTCTATGGGTTTCATGTGTTGTCTTATGGCCTTTGCATTGATTCTTTTCGCCTTTTGTTTTGGTGCTTTGCGTGTGTGTCTCAGGTGGTGGCTCTCGCGGGCCAATCCTGTTCGTGACACCGGCTCCAAGCGTCTGCGCAACCCAGAGAAGTTCCGAGGGGTCATCTGCGTCGAGCGCAATGTCAAGACCACCGCTAGCAAGCACAAGGAGCCCGCCAGGGTATGGATGAGATAGGCGCCAAGAATATGTCCGTCTCGAGCAGCTTCACCGTATGTGACCCCACGCTCCTTTGCCGAGGGTGTGAACTGTTTCGAACAAGGCCCAAACCGGATCTACTTGGATGTCATCAAGAACAAGCAGAATACCTATGTGGAGGTGAAGTGGATTGATATGCACCACATGAGGAAGGACAAGTATCATGACTACTTTGGGGAGGCTCTGGACTTGGTGGAGCAGTTTGGCATTGAGCATGTGATTTCTTTCCACCTGGACTATGACCCTGAGATCATATGTCAGTTCTTTGCTTCAGTATACTTTAACTCCAATGACGAAAGAAGGATGACCTGGATGACCAATGGCCGCAAGCTGTCTGCTACCTGGAAGGAGTTCATGGATTTGCTTCATGTTGCTGATGATGGACTTGACACTCCGGTGGGTGTTCGCCCTCATGGCAATGCTGACTCTGCCGACAAGGACAAGCTCACCCCGTTCATGGTTGAGAAGACGCTCGCCACTGGCAAGACAATCTTGGTTCTCAACCCCTTTCTGGATATCATGTATCGCATCTTTTGCAACTCTTTGTTCCCACGCATCGGTGACAAAGACAAGGTTCATGCCTACATGGTGGACATGATGCTTATGTGCCAGGAGGCTCGCTCGTCTCAGACTCAGCCACTTGATGTCTCTCACATCATGTGGTGTGAGCTTCGGTTTGCTGTGTTCAACCGCAAGGTGCCTATTTATGGGCCCTACCTGTTTCTGCTGATTTCGAAGACTTGGGAGAAGATGTACCCTGAGGAGGAGTTCCTGGATCCAGACTGGGTTCGCCATGAGCCCATTTGTCTGCGGGTCAAACCCAACTGGGCTAACACCGCTACTCGTGCTGAGGCGTCTGCTGCTAGGGCTGCTGCCGTTGATGAGGATGTTGCTGGCGCCGAGGGCTGTTCTGCTAGGCCCTCTCAGAGTGACTCTAGGCCATCTTGGGCCAAGAAGTTGAAGGATAAGATGAAGTCTCTTTTCTGCATGCAAGCCAAGGGACAGTACAGGGCTCATGTGGAGTCCAAGGAGAGTCGTCGCCGGCACAACAAGGTCTTGCAGCTCTATGGCGAGGATGTGTCTGGCGGATCGAGGGCGCGATCACTCCCGAGACCGAGTGGATGGAGAAGCAAGGATCTGGTGGACTGATTTCGAGGAGGAGGTCGAGGAGTCCATTCCAGTGCAGAGGAGTCTCACGAAGAGGTGGGACAACTCTCTGCTTGAGCCACCTCTTGTGTGTTTAGGTGTCCTCTCTGCCTTTTTGGCGTCTCGATGCCAAAGGGGGAGAGAGTGTAGGGATTTGCGAGTTTGTGTGTCGTGTGTTTGCTGCTTTCAGTTGATCTCTCTGCTGTTTTTTTCTCGTTTGAACCTTGGTTATCTTACCTCGTATGGTGTAAGACATATGCACTCTATCTATCCTAGCTAGCTTGTGTTATATTGTGCTACTTTCATGCTATGCTATGCTTATTATCATGTCTTGGTCTCTAAAATATAGGGGGAGTGTTGATCCTAGTTTGTGTGCCATGCAGTCCAAAGCATTCATCTAAAGTGCACACATCTAGGGGGAGCCTGTGACGCCCGGGTAATTAAGCTACAGTGATCCTCTGCTAATGATGTCACGTCACCACGATTATCATTGTTAATCTTGCGATGATTCAAAAAACAGATTCAAATTCAAATCCAAAATCAAGTCAAACAGTAAGAGTTTTCAAAAACTAAAACTAAAATGTTCTAAATGTGACAAATAAATTCATGAGTAATAATGTTGGAGAAATCAACATTTCTTGTAATATTTAAATGCACTAAAACAACCAAAGCAGAGGGAAAAACAATTAATTAAATGCCTTTTATAAAGTTATAATAATATAACTAATTTAGTAGTGTGCCAAAATAATTGTGCCAGTGGACTAATTAGTAATACTAATTTAGGTGCTCATTTGGTATTTTATAAAACTAACATAAAAGAAACTTCAGGTGAAAACAGTAAAGAAATAAAATAAATAAAAAAGAAAAGGTCTAAGCATAAACAAAACAAAAGAAAAGAGAAAAGGAAGAAAGACACCCCCCCGCACTGGGCCTCAGCCCAACTGGCCATCCAACCGGGCCGGCCCACGCCCCCTCCCCGGTCGCTCTCCCCTCCTCCTGTTCCACCGACCGAACAGCGCACGCGCGCGCCCGCGCCCGGTTGCCGTCACGCCGCCTCGGAGTCGCCGGTGAGGGGATAAGCCCCCGACGCCTCGGTCCTCTCCCCTACGCCCCACACACTCCCCCGCTCTCCACTGACGCCCGCTCCGCCTCTCTCTCTCCCCTCCAGATCCACTCGGCGCGCCAAGATCGAAGGCCATTGCCGCCATGGCTGCACCATAGCCGCGCCACCGCCACCCGCGACTTCGCCAAAGACGTCCACGAGACGCGCCGGCGACCTCTACCTCGCCTACGCCTATCCATCGAGCTCGAGGAGCACCGCAGGCCACGGATCGAGCCGCCCCCTTCCACCTCGGTCGCCGGCGATCTTCCTCCTCTCCGGCGCCGCCCTCTGCTGCTACTAATCCTTCCACGGGCCTCCTTGAGCCACTGCGGTGAGCTCCGCTCTCCTCCCTCCTTTCGCTCCTCACGAGCTCGGGGCGGCTGGTTCCACCATTGCCGAGCCCAGCTCCGCCGGTGTGCTCGTCGCCCTTACGTGAGCCCCTGACATGGCCGCCGAGTCCTTTTCCGCGCTTACGACCTCGAGAAGACGCCGTAGGAGTAGCGCGCCGCCCGTTTTGGCCTCCGTTCCATCACGCGCGAGTTTGTCGTGCTTCGGGTTTCCGCCGTCCCTGTCGCCGGCGGCGGCTCCGGCCATCGCAGCTCGCGCGGCCACCCGCGTTGGATGCGGCGTGGCTCACTCGTTCGAACGCGCCAACGCACGGGCCAAATGGCCCCCTGTACGAGGATTCCGGCGAGGTCCCGAGCGCCGCCAGATTTTCGCCGCGCGCCGCGTTCACCGCTGCCACCACCGACGTGGCACACTTGGGGCCACCCCTGGGTCACTGCCAGCGGTCCTCGCAGGCCCCTTTGACTGGGTTGACCAAGTCAATGTGCTGACTGGGCAGCCCAGTGCCACTGACATGTGGGTCCCGCGCTAAATAACAGGTTTTATAAATAAATAAATTGTTAATTAATTTGTTAAATAGTTTTAGTCACTAATTAGTCACTGACTAGTGGGGCCCACATCCCTAACTAACCCTGTTAGTTAGTTTAACCCATTGTTGAGCTAACAGAGGCTGACACGTGGGTCCCACTGGACCCACAGGTCAGGTTTGACCCCAGTCAACCGTCCTGTTGACTGCTGACATCACCTCTACATCATGCTGACGTCATATTCCATTTATGTTAATAATAATAATTCCAGAGAATGTTTAAATCTTTAGAAATTCATATAAAATAAACCGTAGCTCGGATGAAAATACTTTCTACATGAAAGTTGCTCAGAACGACGAGACGAATCCGGATATGCAACCCGTGCGTCCACCGCACATCCCCAGCATAGCAAACACGCAACTTTCCCCCTCTGGTTCATTTGTCCGAAAACACGAAACGTCGGGGATACTTTCCCAGATGTTTCCCCCCTTCACCTGAGATCACCTACTACGCGTTAGGGCACACGAACACCGCGTATTGTCTTGTTACGCTTTGTGATACCTTGATTGCTCGTTATTTATTGTGTTCCTCTCGTTTTTCTTTCGATAGACCCCGAGGCTATGGCGACCCCGATTCGACTACGATGTTGACGACCCTCCTTGTCGAGCAACCAGGCAAGCCCCCCCCTTGATCACGGATATCGCCTATTCTCCTCTATACTGCTTGCATTAGAGTAGTGTAGCATGTTATGCTTTCAGTTGATCCTATTCTGATGCATAGCCTGACATTGTTGCTACATCTGTTGATACCTTACCTGCATTCCTAAATGCTTAGTATAGGATGCTAGTTTATCATCATTGGCCCTACATTCTTGTCGGTCTGCCTTGCTATACTATCGGGCCGTGATCACTTGGGAGGTGATCACGGTTATATACTATACATACATACATATTATACTGAGATGGTGACTAAAGTCGGGTCACTCGGTGAGTACCCGCAAGTGATTACGATGAGGGGCTGAAAGGACAGTGGCTCCATCCCGGTAGAGGTGGGCTGGGTTCCCGACGACCCCGATCGTTACTTTGTGGCGGAGCGATAGGGCAGGTTGAGACCACCTAGGAGACAGTGGGCTGGCCTGTTCGGCGTTCGGATACTTAACACGCTTAACGAGATCTTGGTATTTGATCTGAGTCCGCCATTTGGTCTATACGCACTAACCATCTACGTGGGAGTAGTTATGGGTATCCGGCGTCGTGGTATCACCAAGCCTTCTTGACGTCGGTGACGAGCGGGCGCGCCGGATTGGATCTGCGTTAACGCAACTTCCTTTGTAATGGAGGTTGCTAGGTCTGCTTCCGCCGCCCTCGCAACGCAGTGTGTGTGCTTTGGCGATGGGCCTGCACTTCACGCGCATAGGATTTAGACCGGCGGGCTGACCTCTCTGTTGTGCCTAGGTGGGGCTGCGACGTGTTGATCTTCCGAGGCCGGGCATGACCCAGAAAAGTGTGTTCGGCCAAATGGGATCAAGCGTGTTGGGTTATGTGGTGCACCCCTGCAGGGAAGTTAATCTATTCGAATAGCCGTGATCTTCGGTAACAGGACGACTTGGAGTTGTACCTTGACCTTATGACAACTAGAACCGGATACTTAATAAAACACACCCTTCCAAGTTCCACAGACAACCCGGTGATCGCTCTCTAACAGGGCGACGAGGAGAGGATCGCCGGGTAGGATTATGCTATGCGATGCTACTTGGAGATGCTACTTGGAGATGCTACTTGGAGATGCTACTTGGCGATGCTACTTGGAGGACTTCAATCTACTCTCTTCTACATGCTGCAAGACGGAGGCTGCCAGAAGCGTAGTCTTCGACAGGATTAGCTATCCCCCTCTTATTCTGGCATTCTGCGATTCGGTCCATCGATATGGCCCTTTACACATATACCCATGCATATGTAGTGTAGCTCCTTGCTTGCAGTACTTTGGATGAGTACTCACGGTTGCTTTCTCCCCTTTTCCCCTTTCCTTTCTTTACGGTTGTCGCAACCAGATCCGGAGCCAGAGCAGACGCCACCGTCGATGGCGACCCCTACTACACCGGAGGTGCCTACTACTACGTGCAGCCTCACGACGGCGGCGACCGGGGAGTAGTTAGGAGGATCCAGCAGAGGCCTGCGCCTCTTCGATCTCAGATCCCGGTTTGTGCTAGCCTTCTTAAGGCAAACTTGTTTAACTTATGTCCGTACTCAGATATTATTGCTTCCACTGACTCGCCTATGATCGAGCACTTGTATTCGAGCCCTCGAGGCCCCGGCTTGTATTATGATGCTTGTACGACTTATTTTACTTTTAGAGTTGTGTTGTGATATCTTCCCGTGAGTCCCTGATCTTGATCGTACATGTTTGCGTGCATGATTAGTGTACAATTAAATCGGGGGCGTCACAAGTTGGTATCAGAGCCGACTGCCTGTAGGAATCCCCTTTCCAACTCCTTGGCCGAAGTTGAGTCTAGAAGCCGAAAACTGTTTTACTAACTTGGCTGTGCGGCCCGTGGGCCCACGTCGCCATTGGGTGGTATTAGGATCTTTTATTCCTCGACCTATACTCTGGGAATCTGATCTCTCTTCTATTCGGGTTAAGTGATTTTCTTTAAAAAACACTAACTTTAGGATCTCGTTATTACTTTCTCCCGGAGAGGCCCTTCAGTCCAGGTGATCACCGACTGCACCAGAAGATTTCGAAGATACTCTCCGATTTTCTCTCGAGACCTTGTGCCCGTTGCCTTTGCAATTCCCTACCACCAAAATATCCCTATGGATAAATACTTACACCTGTCGTGCTTACTTTTATTCCCAGTCGATCTTGTTATTACAAGATACCCGAGAATATTTTGTGCCTCTCGCCTTGCGTTCTTTGCCACTGAATACCCCTAAGAATAATTTCTCGCACCTTTCGAGTATCCGCCATCCCAGCTTGTTTAGGTGTTTCACAAAAGTCTTTGAAATACTATTCAATCCTCCGAAAATCCTTAGCAGCTTTATTGCTCTGCAAATACTTGTCTACTAGCATTATGGATGCTTTCCATATATCTGGCAATATTCACTAGTATCCTTTGACACCGTCATTTTGATCCTATTGATTCAACATGTGTGCGAATGCACACAATCATCTATCAACCCTTCTAAATTATCTTTCCGACTCAGACATCATTTTTGAACATGAGCTGGTTCTCGACCAAACTATTTGTCGTCAATTGTGCCTCTGGTCTATCCAACTTATCCATCCTTGATCAGAGCATCTGCTTCTGATCCCTTGTTTTGGAAATCATAATTCCTTTGATATCTAAGCATCGAATTGTTCAGATGTTCTATAATATGATGCCCGTGCATTCTTCTTCCTCTGGTTGAGTATCGAGGCTCACATCAGATCCCTTGTGGACCATCGGTTCCTTTGTTGGATTCTATCCGACAGTGTCCTTCATATTGAATAACCTTGAGAACCTTTCCATGGGTATATAATGCCTTTGGTAAATTGTATCATCTGCTTTTGAACTTGCTCTACTATCGAGTTTGTGTTAATTACTCCTAAAGTTTGTGGTATATGTTCTAAAGAGCCCCGATGGCTTGAACCTATGCCTTCCTTAATATGTGTGAACTCGAAAGTTTTCACGAGCCATACTCTTCTGATGTTTCACCGGATAAAATTTCAACACTGCAACTTCATCGAACGCGAGAAGTGAATGGAAGGTTATGCATTGAGGAAGTGGGAGTCGACCTTGAACCTTTGTGTTCATGCCCATGGACACGATGTAGATCCTATCATGGAAGCTTCTTGTAATAATAACTATTTCCTTGATATAATATCCTTTGGTATCAATGAATTGATCCTTTGCAATCGTGGTTCTGACCACATGTTCTTCTTTGATCCCATTTCTCGGGCAAGTTTAAGCAATTGTCTCATGTGGATCAATACACCTGTCCAACCTTTACTTTTGTCTGTCGTCGAGTATTACCCCCTGGTATCTCGAGATTGTCACGGAACTGCATAACTTTTTATGAGTCTTTGTCAAGTACTACATTCTTACTGATTCCAAATTTTTCACGGGCTCTGAGTTATTAATCCCTCAAGGACACCGATAACTGAATCAAGTCCGCACCACAACTAAACAACTCTTAGTAT